>CAWUFW010000080.1:2455000-2657072 GCA_963921515.1 Calotriton arnoldi | reverse complement strand
TTCTCTACTGTTGCACTCACTGGAGTGGGAATAGTAATTTTTACCCCTCTGCTATCCAACACTTTCTCTACTGTTGCACTCACTGGAGTGGGAATAGTAATTTTTACCCCTTCACTATCCAACACTTTCTGTACTGTTGTACTCACTGGAGTGGGAATAATATTTTTTACCCCTCCGCTATCCAACACTTTCCCTACTGTTGCACTCAATGGAGTGCAAAATTTAAGTTTAAAGACTATTAAATATTTTAATGTTTTAATTTATAATACATGTTTTTTATTAGATTTTATGTTATAGGTGTATGTATATATATATATATATATTTATTTGTAATTTTTTTATATATTTATAAAATTTCAAAATAAATTAAAATTAATAGTTTATTTTTGTTTTAAAGTAAAAATATATATATATTACATTTTATATATGTATGTTTACATTTTTTTAAATAAAATTAATTTCGTATATTTGTTAAAATGTATATTAAATCCAAATAATTTTTTTAAAGTTAATTTTAATTATTTAATATATTTAACATTATTTTTTACATATATAAAAAAATCGATATTTTGTACATAGAAATTTTTCCCCGATATTTTTATACTTACCATTATAAAGATATTTTTGACATCGATATTTATGAATCGATATTTGTGTATGGGGATATTTTGGGCGTTGATATTCTATCAGTGAACCGTGTCTGATATTTGTTCAGATCCCATGCCTCCCACATTCCCAACAATACAGGGATACTGCGGTGTCTTTTGATTGGTCCACTGTTCTTTCTAACACGCTGCCTATCTTCTGCCAGTTGCTTTGTGTCACAGGACTTTCCCATAATGTGTAAAAAGATACCATCCCCCCACATCCTCTATAGGTACCTGTTGTTCTGTGCCCTCCCACATTTACGTAGTTATTTTCTTGGGTAATGGACTCTATTGAGTTCCTTAAGTTGTGCCATCCTATAAATGGTTTCTATCAAGACTTCCCGAGGGAACCTGAGGCCCTCCACTTACATGTCATCTTCAAGTTTTTCAATGTCTTGCTCCCACTTACTTCGTAAGTTGTTCAGCCACCCGCTTTTGTGTTGACCATCAAAGTGGTGTGTGTTAAGGATTTTGCATTCATTGTTATATATTCTTCCAGTAGTCTCTTTTCTAAAGGAGAGTACTCCACAGCTTTTTCATGTGTCCCTATGATGGTGCACAATGCATGCTTAATTTAAAGATATTCCTAGGTCTGCGCTTTACACTATAGGTGCGCACATGGGGAAATCCCATTGGTGTCCCATACTTATTTCAATGTGGATATCCCGATTCATCCCATTGTCTGAATCCCTCAAGGGTAGCCACTGCCTGAGGGTACCTGGTACCACCCATAACAGTGTTTAGGGAGGTCAATCTGTTTTCCTAACCTGTTTCCTTGTCAGTAGCAGCAGCTACGGGGCAGGAGTGGTGGGGCGGGGGGTGAAAAGAAAGAAAAATCCACTTACCTGCCAGCTGCCGCCTCTCCTCCGTCTGACGTAGGAAACAGGAAGCACACAGGCTCCCAGGCTCCCCTAAGCCAATCACGACGCTGCTGTCACCAGCATGACAGCAGTATCATGACTGGTCTGAGTGCCGTGGTTAGGTGCTCAGACAGGACTGGGAGCCTGTGCATGTTCTCCACCCAGGCTGTGCAATACAGCCGGTTGGAGAACATGCTAAGTGTGCATGACTGTTGGGCCAGCCCAAGAAAGTGCCCACCCCTCCTCTCCCTGCTCTGTGGGCAGCCCAGCCCCACACCCGCCCTGCACCTAAAAAAAGCCAGTACGGAAAAATAAAATAATAATAACATGGTGTTATCATTTTATTTTTCCTGTGGGGTGACGCTCTTCCTCCTTAGCGGAGGAGCCCCCGCTGTTCCTTGTTACGTTGGCCATATTTTCACCACTATGGTAGTTGCAGGGGTTGCTATGCCTGGCACTACTTCTCCAAAGAGAACATGCAAGTACCCTTTGGTACTGAAGGCATATCTATCCATTCTGAAGGCTGGTTCATCTAAGGGGTGTGTACCAAGTTATTTACTGTGCAAAGTGGGGCTGCTTCATAGTATTTTTGTAATGCTAGGGAGCACTATTACGTCTTTGGATACTGGATGTGTAGAGTCTTTAGTGAGATCTTGGTCTGCAACCTGCTCATAGTAATCTCCTTGTCAAGCCTCTCAAAAAACTCTCTGTGAACATCATATGGTATATTCTGTAATAGATATATATGAATCTTGGGAGGGTGATCATTTTGGGAGGGTTGCCCTGCATAGCAGCGGAAGCCTGACCCTGTAAGATATGTCAATGCCAAGTTGGTTCTGGAGCAGTTCAAGGTCATCATGTATAGGATGTTTTTTCATAAAGCAAAATTCATATGCCTAAAATGTTTATCACTTCACTTGGCATTCCATGCCCCATGGGGAAGAGTAGTGATTTCTCCCAATTTATGCCAAGCTCAGAAATCTTTCAGATGTATCAAATATGCATTCAAGCTAGTTAAAGAGTTCTCTGGGTTGGCTACGTACAATAGTTTACCGTCTGCACAGAGCAAACCTATCCTGACAGTTGGCATCTCAGACCCACCTTCTTATTTAGGCATCCTTTCAAATCCATTCTGGCAATGACTCGATCATGAATGCAAACAGAATTGTGGACAACCTTGGCTTGTTTGTCATCCAATTGGGAAAATTCAGTGCTCTATTAACCCTCACCTTGGCTTTGGTTCCAAATAAAGCAAGCAAATCAATGATAGAAAGTATGGACCAAACTGCATCTTTTCCAGTACTTGAAACAGAAATGGTGTGATAGTTAGTCCTGCAACAAAACGAGACTCATAATAGTAGGAAGATTTGTTTATTCACCACAGTCCTTCAGCTCCCCAGGAGTCAATTGTCATGGACTCCCAGTAGAGTCCAGGGTAAAAATTCTAAGAGAACTTTTGGGATGTCATATTTAGATCACATTACAACATCTCCCTTCTTCTTAGAATCAATGAAATTGCAAACAATACATACAATTATGATACATAAAATGTAAAACCATACACAAAATATCTACATAAAAGTATTTGTCCAGTACTACTGAATCAAGTGATAACACACTGCACACATAATGTGATATATAAAAACAGTTAATCCAGAGAGGCACTAATAGTTAAATCTATATGGGCTTTTAGGCACCCTGGCACTTCTGCGCACCCTGTCTGAACTTACAGTCTGACTGATATTATCATCTTCAATAACAGTAATCTTGTCAGTTTGTTCATGAAATGACTCATCATGGCATTCTTCTTGCTGTCCTTCCTGTCAATCTCTTGAGAGGACTCATGCCGGTGGTCCCAATGGGACCTGTACAATAGGCCCACAGCATTCTTTCAACAGCCTTTTCTACTTCCATGTTGTTTCTGAATGCAGTCCATCAATGTACCATTCATACGTTCTACAAATCCATTGGTCTAGGGATGGTATAGTGTAATTCTATGATGGAATATATTGTATTGTTTAAAGAATTCAACCATTTCTCTAGAGTTAAACTGAATTCTATTGTCGGGTACTATTTCTCCAGGGAATCCACCCTACAAAAATGATTCTAGAAAAACGTAATGACCCCTACCAAGTCAGGATATGAAAAATGTTGGCTCCCACCATTTGCTGTAATAATACGCAATTGGTGGCAGCTGCTGTAGTGTCGGACGCATTCTTGAGGCTCTTTTCGGGATGCAGAGAGGCCATTGTTACGAGGGGCATGAGGGACATGACATCTCTCCTCCAACACTGTGGATGTAAGCGGGGTGAGCCGCTGTTGTTGCAGCCTCTGGGGGACTACAAATCCCACAATCCCTGCCATTGCCCTCACCTGCAACCAATATCAGGAATCCTGAGTGCTCCATAAGCGCACCGTGGTCCCGTGGGACGTGCGAGGATGCACCCGGGCAAAGCTAGGGCCCGTCTCCGCCCATCTGTGGCTGACCAAGGCTGGGATGGGCCACCCCCGACGTTGGCACTGTGGATTTAACACCATCTGGACACTGCAGGTGAACCTCTCTCCTTTTAGTACTCTAGCATTATGGGTATAAGGAAAGCTACTGGTACTGTTATGATGCCGTATAAGCCTACAAGCATTGATACCATGTTAGAGAGAGCCACAGGGGTCGTAAGAACTGAAATCGCTCTAACGGAGCGCAGACTTTCCCATAGGGCAGAGGGCTAGCTTGGGAGAATTAATACAGGCTGCTGGCAAACTTGAAATTGAACAACGGAGTACACCTACAGAGAATATTAAAAGAGAAGACGGGAGAACACCTATTCATTGCACAGCAGACATTCATGCCGCTGCATTCAATCATGTCAACCTTGAGAGCTGTCCCGACACTGTTGAAAATAGTAGCCCCATTTTATTCTCAGAACCAGCTGTAAAACAAAAAAAACGAGCAATTGCGCACCCCGCATAAAATCTCAAACAAGTAAAAAAACAACCGAAAAGGGCCCAGAAATATCACTTTTTTTATTTCATTCTTTTTTATTTGCATTTTATCATAACCATAAAGCAACCAAAACTGTAATCAACTTTACACACATTGGCTATTGTTCCAGTCCCCCTCCGTAAGTACTTTCAACCCAGTTCCATGTACAAATCACCACACTCAAATAAAACATTTTGCTGTTCTTCCTGTCTTTCTACCTGTGTACAGTAGTCTTTTTACATTTCCATCTCAAAGTCTCACAAAAATATCATTCTTAAGTGACACGACTTTTGATAAATTGCCTCTCCTATTCTCTGAGATTCTGGAAAGACAACTGAAACCAAGAGCATCTGGCAATTTTGTGCAAACCTACTGTGCTCACACCTCAGCCTCAGCCCACAAATGGGTCCCTAATTTCTGTCCCTGCTGGTAATACTCAGGGCAGGGTAACCAGCAAATTTATTCAGAAAACGCCTTCATCTCAAAATGGGACTAACTTAACCTCTGCTAGGCAGTGCGAGTCAGCAAGTTGAACCTCAGCTCGTCCTGCTGTCACCCTTGTTGCAGCTCCAGCACTTTCACTTCAACCACCTGTCACCCTTCTGTGCCATCCATGCAGAGTGCTGAGGCCAGTAATCTGGACACTAAACCTAGCTCAACTATGCTTAAGCTTCATCCAAAAGCTTCCCCATATGTTCTGATAATGGCGGGAGTACCCCCACTGAAAAATTGCCAAATTGAGACCTGGGAGCAAGCGCGGAATAAGGTTACTCACTGGCTCTGGGCTAATAGAAATATCAATGGCACAGACGGAAATGCCATTTTAATGGTTTGGCGGGTAAGCTGGATTGGCCACGCACCGAAAGATATACCTGTCGACTGCATCATCGTTAACTTTCGGTGGCCTCATACTGTGAGGAGACTGCTTGATTTAAACACAGCAAGGGCACAAATAAAGGAAAATATCATCACGCTCCAGCTGGGTTATTTCTATAAGCCCAGTCACCTGGAAGACCAACCCTTGCTATTTCCACCCCATTCTGAGTCATTGTGGGGCTTACCATGCAGGAATAGATACTCACCCACGCTGCTATTTCCACCCCATTCTGAGTCACCGCTGCTAGATGCCCAAGGGGACCTATTTGTGGATGGGTCATGTCTCAGGGATGACAACGGAACACTGCAGGCCTCCTATGCAGTGGGCACTGCTAACAAACTGTTGGAAGGGGGAAGGTTAACATCTGCCAAGAGTGCACAAGCAGCTGAACTCGTGGCACTTACGAGGGCATGCATACTGGCTAAGGGAAAAAGAGCAAACTTCTATACAGACAGCCAGTATGCGTTCGGGGTGGTCCACGACTTCGGCCAGCTATGGTCAATGAGGGGATTCCTCACATCAGCGGGCCAGTAAATACAGCACGCACAACTGATATGTGATCTTCTCCAAGCACTGCTACTGCCACAAAAGGTAGCCATAATAAAATGTGCGGCACACACCTCATCAAAAGACTGTGTCGAAAGGCAATGCCTTTATTGATGGGGAAGCAAAGAGGATAGCGCTAACAGGCTGCCAGCTAGCAATGGTACAAATGATCAGCCAGAACAAGGACATTCATGTTAACAATGATTTGTTACATTTTGACCCTATACACATTCAGGAAAAGGTTGAGGAACATGAAAAGGAGGAATGGGTAAAAGGAGGGTGTGTGCAAACAAAGAAGGGATTGTGGACAGGGGCGAATGGAAAAATATGCTTACCTTCATCAATGCTCCCCTCTATGGCATGCCTCTTTCATGGTCCTTCACATGTGGGCTGAGACGGCATGATCAGATGGTTTTCAGAATGTTGGTACAACTGCAAGTTCCGTCAAATAGCAGAGAGACTTTGTAAGCAATGCACTGTTTGTGCACAATATAATACTGGGAAGGGTACACCAACTGCACCTGGCCATTTCCCACCGCCCCACGGACCCTTTGAAAGTCTCCAACTTGATTTCATTGACATGCCTCCCACCCAGAAGTACAAACATGTGTTGGTAATTGTGTGCATGTTCAGCAAATGGACTAAGGCTTATCCAACAAAGAACTGTGATGCACATACTGTTGCCAAATGCCTTCTGAAAGAACTCATACCGTGTTTTGGTATTCCATCACTTCTGAGCTCAGACAACGGACCTGCGTTCATCTCCCATGTCATAGGGCGAATATGCAAGGGGCTCGGGGTCACACAAAAGCTGCACTGTGCCTATCACCCACCAGCAGCAGGTGCTGTGGAAAGAAAGAATGGGGTGTTAAAGAATAAAATTGGTACAATTTGTGCATCAACTGAACTTTCATGGGTGGACGCACTGCCACTATCCCTGTTGGCAATGAGAAGCATGCCAGAAAGGGTGACAAAGCTAAGCCCTCACGAAATTCTGTTTGGCTGCCCAATGAACATTGCAGGCCATATGTCCAGTGCTCCACTATCAATAGAAGACGATTTGCTTTTGTGCTATTGTAAGAAATGAACAGAGACATTACGTTATCTTCACCTCCAGGTTCTGCAGGCTCTTCCAGAAGCAGCAACTCCATCGTCCATGACCTGCAGTCTGGTGATTGGATCTGGGTAAAAGCTCACACCAGACCACACTGCCTCCAGCCGAGGTGGTGAGGCCCCTGCCAGGTCCTGCTGACTACAGCAACAGCCGTCAAGTGCGAGGGGCTGAACTCCTGTATCCACAGCTCCCACACCAAGAAAGCAACAGGGCCTGATCAAGGACCGCAAGTTCCACCAACACCACCAGTGGCATCTGAGGCTCTTGGCAGGTACAACCTTCGCTCCACCAGACAAGCAACAGCAGACAAGTGTTAAAGAAGAGGCAGATCCCTGCTAGTTGCAGGCTAGGCCTCCAACGGCTCATCTTTTCCAAGGACACCTATGTTTTCTTCAATGTGCCGGTACCCTCATGTGCTGGTAAACCTCTGACGGTAAACAACACAGGCACCGACGATTCCTTTCAAAGTGTTGCTGGCGCCTGCACCAATACAGAATAGGGGTGCAGGACTTGCTAGTTAGTGTTGCTGGCGCCTGCACCATCAGATCAATAGGGGTGCAGGCCCTGCTAGTTAGAAAAGTGAACATTTTTCTACAGAGACTACCAAATATCTAACATTTAAAAGAACATTGCCAGGGCTACACCAAAGACATCAGTAGGCTTAGCAAATTACAAATGCCAGTACTAAGATCCAGAGGCTCAGATCCCTACAAGTGGCAGAAGGAGAGTCAGAGCTAGTGATTCGGGTAGAACTATTGGTCCCCGGGGTGGAAATATATGGAGCACTGGAACTGACTGTCCCCAACCCTCCGCTACTGTGTGGTTTAAGACACCTAATTTTGCAAGATCTCTCATTCCCCAGTTTCGGCTATCAGCCACCAGCACAACATTTTGCAGCAACACGCCTTGACATTTTAGAGTGTGTGATTCACGCAATAGAGGACATTGGATCTGGTCTTATAAAAGACGTCAACTGATAGCATAGGTCAAAGTGGAAGAAAAATAAAATTAGGGACCATTCAGAAACATTTTTTGACATTGACAACATCTCCACAGCACCACCGAACATGCCAAGAACAAGGAAAGGGGAGAGAAAGTGGCCAGCGGAGCTACTGGCAATACTGTCGCCAGTCCCAGGAATAATAGTGACTGCATTAATAATAATATATGCAAAAGATCTTGAAATACCGTTCCTTAATGGCCACGTGGGGGATGGGAGCGACTAAAATGTAACATACGGAGAGAGGAAAATGAACATGACTGAGCAAGACATTTTGGGGGAGGTTGACATTAAAGGAGAAGGGAAACGGGAATTATGGGACGAGTACCAAGGAAATAAATATGTTGAAATGCTAAAAATGTATGTACGCATTATGAACATATCGGGATGTTATGTTTGCACACACCTGCCAACAGACACAGAAAACAGCATGAGCTACAATGTCCTACCTGTCTCTAAATCTGTGGGATGTGTCCAAATGCGCGATATGCTCTTCACACAGCATAACATGTCCATAGCTGTTGCAGTTTCTGTGAAGGGGATAGCAGTAGGACTGGCCACCTAAGACACAGAGTGCCATGCATGAACATGCAACCAACAAAAAGAGATCAGCCAATGCTCAATACATTTGACAAAGCTTCTAGGAATGAGGAGTGGAAAAACAGGGCTGGTTGGGACAAAGGGGCTGAGATAAAAATACCAAGATTTAGGATAAGACAACAGCTTACAGCACCATCCTGCATTCAGAATGATAAATGGATGGCCCCAAAAAAGCCAGCCGTGCAGGTGCGCCTCCTTAAACAACCATGAACAATATCACAACTAGTGAAAGGAAGAATGGAAGAAATGCAGCTTCGGGTGTAGTATTGCAGAATTAGCAAAGGGTGAGCAAGGATTAAGGGAATGCGAAAAAAGGAATGATGAAGCCCTAGGACTTTCAGATGAAGAAGGAAATTCAGAAATTACACAAATCTTCGTTGGTGAAAGTAACTGCACACACATAACAAAACTATCACGGATTAGGAAGAGTGATCAGCGATCCTCACCTGTACTAGTGGGTTACAAGGGACTGTTCTTTGTCTGTGGCCAATGGGCATACTTCTATTTGCCACCGGGTTGGTATGGTAGTTGCTACCTTGCTTCCATCCTGCCTCGAATTACACACTTCACTGACCTAGTGCAGGTTGAGCACGAAGAGCACCGGACAGGAAGGGTTAGGAGGACACCAGAATGGCAAGGGGCCATAGTGCCTGGTGTAGGGGTAATATATACCTCCATAAGGATTCACCAGTTAGCAAGGATGATTGAGGATCTTGCAGATTCAACAGCAGCAGTCCTGGGAAACATCACTGAAGAACTCACCGCCATGAGAGCCGTAGTGATACAGAACAGGGTTGCATTAGACATCATCCTGGCCAAGGAGGGTGGAGTATGCCACGCCATCCACCAGGTGTGCTGTTCATGGATACCTGACAACAGCCGCAATATAGACAATGCGATACATAAAATACACAACATACACACAGGCAGCATGTGGGAAAAATTGATGCTACGGTTAGGAAGCTGGGGATCATGGATATTGGAGGTGATCATTATAATTATAACAGCATTGATCACCTTGTGCATAATGATTAGGGCTCCCGGTTTTATGGTATTTATTTTTTTGCCATTTCCGTCTGTATTTATCCATATTTATTTTTTGGGCATTTTATCTGTGTTTATCCACATTTATTTTTCCCACAAGTAAAAGACGACGCTGCAGCTAGTATTTTTCCACATTTATTTAAATTGACAATGCACACATGCACTCGTTTGTTATTGGTCAACACAATACATTCATCTGAAAACTTTGCCATTCGCAGAATGTCCCAAATACGACTAAAAGTGCTACCAAAAGCCATTTGTCTCAGAGCCTTGCAGTTTCTGTCATCGGCACAGAGTACCACATCCTCTCCCACACTGAACACCATACTGCCCCACTGAGAGAACCTCACACTGCCTTCAGATACAACCCAATTGTGCCCCACTATAAACACCTGGAAGCAACTCAATTCAAATTATGTACTAGACAAGAGTAATATGCTGCCTGAAAAAGCATGTCTGTCTGTGCCCAACACTGCTTTCTAAACTGCATGTTATCATTTTTGAATTGGGAAAAATATCGGGATTTTCCATACCCTAACTGACACAGATTGCACTGTGAGGGTGGCTTGCACTTTACTGTTTCCTTATAATTCCATGGTTATTAATATTTTAGTTTTTGCCATTGTCAGCTTGAGATCCTGACCGCAATTATGGCCAGACACACAGGGGCAAGGGATGCACTAAGAGAAAAAAGAAACCCCATTTTAACAGTACAGGTTTGACTGAACTCTGTTCACAGTAGAGTATAAATCGGCACCAGGGATGGGCTTCTAAGCAAAAACTTTAAGCCCCTCCATTTATTTTATTCTTACTTTTTACAAAAGATTTTAGACCCCTTTAAGACAAGTGTTTGTGGATTGTCCAAATTATTGAAGGGTTAACGCATGATCCAGAAATAATATTTTTCTTGGAGTGTGTTTTTCATTTAATAATTTAACATATATGATACATAGCTGGAACCCAGTAAAAATTACTTAAGTGCAGGCACTTTCTTGAAGCGAGTTAAGGTACGGTGCCACCAGCAGGAGGCAGCATAGGAAACAATGTCACAGCTGGGGACTATAAATATTACCCTTTTGTCGGGAGTGCGGAATGATACGTATTTGCCTGGGACTTTATAAATCCTTGCACCGTTCATGGATTTGTGCCTTCTAAGGTATAATTTTAGTTGATCATAACAGTCTTTGGAAAACCATCAGTTTTGTTGAAATGAATTATGGAATTGATGCAAACCCACGGCATTTCAGTAAATAGCATATAGAATCAGGCAGTTGGACTGCTGCGCCAGGTAAGATATTGTCAGAGCGAAGATAATTTTCATCAACTTCATGTTTTTGAAAACACCTGCTTCCTGATAGATGGATGAGCTTTACCAAGTCAACATAAAAGTGATGGTCGAATCCAATTTATGAATTATTATGAAAAAGGATCACCATTAGAGAATGTATCCAGTAGGCCAGAGTTCACGTCCCCCTCTGCGCAGTTTAGTTTCTACCTTGTGTGTTTTGTGTTTTATGAAACGCTGCGTAGATAAGGGTCTGGAATGGTAACAGAAGGGCACACTGTGTGCAAACCGCGTAAACTGTACAACCAGAGGAGTTACGCTGACACAGTTTACAGAGTTCACCTTCTCCAAATGAACTTTGCCCTACTTGGCAGGCGTACAGTTCCAGAGCCGAAGATAAGGTAGCGTCGAGGGATAAGCTTGATGTTATAGACGCAGCTGGACCGTTTCACAATACCTCCCCCCTACATCGTGTGTGTCAGCCCGGGCTGAGACAGCTTCCCGGGCGCACACACAGTTTTTGAGCTGCCAGCCGCACCCGAGTACTTCACAGGTCTTTAAAAGACCATTCACTTGCTAACGAGGCTTTGTTGTAAATACTGATAACACCAGAGGCCATACTTACTCTGTGAGCAATCACCATACCATCCTGCTGTTTTGCAACTCTCTGCTGGAGCACGGCAGCGTCACAAAATGTGCTAGTATTTTCCCGTTTTTACATATAAATACAGACAAAGGAAAACTTGTTTTCCGTCTGTATTTATATGTAAAAATCCGTTTAAACGGAAAACCGGGAGCCCTAATAATGATCCAGGTTTGTCCAGCATGCTGCGCAGCTTTCACTTCCAGCTGTGCACACTGTATGCCACGACACAAAAGACACGGACGTCACAATTATGACTCCGACCCAAGTGAGGAAGGACAGGAGATGGTGTAAAGAAAGGATGCGAAGTAATGATTTGGTATCAGATGGGGCAATGTTGAAGCCATCTTTCTTGTATGATACCAAATGCTTGAAGCTTTAAGCCCTGTTAAGTTGACATAAGAATCAACGCACAAGATGCTTGTACTTTTCCATTGTGCCTCAGTAAAACTGCTTTTGTAATGCAAGGCTTGCTCAAGAAAGATACGAGAACAGAGGAAGATGCTAGCTTAGCCACAAGTATTTCAGCATATCACATTTAGAAATATTTCTGGTACGTGCTATGATATTGCAAAGTTTTACATAGAAAAGTACCAAGGCTAATACATTGCATTACAGTGGAAAGTCCCAGAAGCTGCCTACTTGAGACACGTGGTCAGCAACAGTATATTTCGGACCATAAATGGTATAGAGCAGCCTAGGCCGTTGCTAATTGGTCAAGTAGCCCATGCTTAATTTGTGCTACGTGTATTATGATGCTGCATCCTCTTGTGGTTTGTGTCTATAAAAGCTGTCAGAAACGTCACATCTTTGGACACTCAGTGACTATACTGGCTGTCCCCGTGCTGCACGTATTTTGCATTGTTTGTTGGTCTCCAATAAATTCTGCTATCTTCTGTGCTGACAGAGTCGTATCTGTGGTATTATTTCTTATTCTTTATTTCAGCTTCCACACGATAACGATAAGTCAATTTCTTTGCCGTGATTAGACTGGCTGTCTCCGAGACAGGCATGGGCTTGGGCCTAGGTTGGTGGGGTGGGTCCGCCGATGTGGGGTGCAGCTCCCAGCTTGCTCCCGGGACACCACTGCTGCAGGTGCAATTTTTGGTTTCTGAAAAAGGTCTTGGGCGACATACCGGTGGTGGTAAGTGGCAGTGCCTTCTTCTTCTCACTGGCAACTTTGACTTTCTTGGTACTGGGACCTTTCTTTGGGGCTATCTTGAAGCTGTCAGTTAGCACGCAGCGGCACTTGTCTTAGATTCACAAGTTGAAGAGATGTCTGTGGTCACATGTCACATGACGTTGTGCGCAGGGCGCAGGCTTTCTGTCTGGCAGTACAATGGGTAATGTCTCCTCCTCTTGTGCACCTAAAAGCAATGAAGCAAGAAGAGCATCAGTGAAACGTGGCATTATTGTAGTTCAATTGCTAGTACAAACAAATATATTATAATTTAGTGTGTGGTCACACTTATTAGTGTTACCTCAGATATTAAAAAATTAACAATACAGTGTAACCATTTCTGAGACTTTGACAACAACAAGGGCTTTCATGGTGTACTGTACAGTACACTCAGGAAGGATAGGAAAGAAGAAGAACAACAACAAAAATACAAATGTAACGGTTTGGCATTGTGTGTCACATGGGAGCTGCAGCTGACAAATGACAATGGAACAATCCCTAGACAACGAATACTGTTGTGCAGGTCTTATAGCAGACATGGGGTTAATGGTTCCTTGATGCCAAACCAGGTTACCTTAAAACTGGAGGAAAAAGTTGGAATTTTTTTTAATATAAAAAAAGAAAAAATTAAACAAATAGGAAAAATTAAAAAATGTAAATAAAAAAGAAATTAAAATAAACAAAAATTTTTTAAAAAATAAATAGTTATAAATAAGTAAAAAATAAAAATTACCCTCAAGCGTCTAATTATCAATTTATTAAACTGCTATTATCTCATTGATTAACCATCCATGCAAGCATACGACAAAGGGGCACACTGGCTGAATACACAAAATGGCTGTCAGCCTGTGCCACATGGTCATCATCAACCACAAGCAAGAACAAGAGAAGACATGCAGGCCTATGGCAAAAGCACACTGGCTGCCTTCACAAAATGTCCGCCAGCCACATGGCCAGGCCACAACAAGAAGCAATAAGCCAAAGGGAACACATGCAGGCCTATGGCAAAAGCACACTGACTGCCTTTACAAAATGGCCGCGAGCCACATGGTCATCACAACAACAACAAGCAGGAGGCCTGGAAAACAATGAACACAAGCAGGCCTATGGACACAGACTTTACAAAATGGCCCTCGGCCACATGGGGAGCCAAGGCAAATACTGGCCTACTATTACAAACACACTCACACACTGGCCAAAGGAGGCATGCTAAACAACACATCTTTAATGCAACAATGCCAAAAACAAAAATCCACAGGGCTAAAAAGGTTTGCAAGTTACAACCATACACATCCAACAAAGGCATTAACACACATAAAAAAAAGTGAAATACCACACAAAAAAACACATTTTGTATTTCAATCCAATGCCATTCATGCCCTAAATGATGTTTAAATTCAACAGACACCACAGAAACAGTTGTTTCATGCACCCGTGAGTAGCTCTGGGCCTACTGGCTGAAAGGCCTCTTGTTGGCAGACTACTGGGCTACATAGTGAATTAAATAAATATTGCAAATTGATTTCAAAACATGGAGAAAAAGAAAATGTAGTGAACTGTGCAACATGTTTCCTTTATAAAAGAAGAAAAATTACTTACTAAGAAACAACTAGGCTCCTACTGAAACTACAGGCTACCCACCACAATATTTTTTTTAAAAATTGATGAATAGTACAAATAAATCTAGGTGCATGGCCCCAATCAAACAAACACCACCATTTTTTCAACTTACATGTGAAATCTCAAATTCAAAGTCCTCAAATCCAATGATATATTATGCAGCAGACACAAAGAGCGATCCTTCCCGCTCCAAATCCAAACAAAAAGTGACCAGGAGATGGACAAAGCACTGGGAGGAGCCTGCTGGGCAGGAACAGGAAGTTGGAGACTCTGGGCACTTCCTTCCTCTTGGGAAAAAAAAGTAAAAAAAGAAAAAGGACTCCTTGCACAAAAAGTATAGCCAAATGTCAATTTGAGGAGTTTTGTTTTATTCCAAATCGTCATTTCGAGAAGGTTTTGATGCTGCTCAGGGAGAGAACCTTCTCCAGATTGCAGTCACGGTAGATCCTGCACTTTCGGGATTGCATTCTTCACAAAACCCCCACCGCAACTCCGCTGGTGCGCTCGAATGACGTGTTGGCGACCACTAACTCTCGCGGGACCATGCGGCCGTCTAGCAAATCTCGTGGCGCTCGCGAACGGCTCGGAAATCTCGTCCGCGATCGCAAGCACCCGGGTAAGTCACTCCCGCGCGTGCGAAAACGCATTTCAGACGCACCAACACAAAAACAAAAATCCGCTCCGTTGCGGAGTATATCGGCAACTCCTCAAACTCCGCGAGCGGAGCGGAGTTTTATGCCCGGGCTTAGTTCTTTCTTGTGTGTACGCTTTACTGACTGACTGAGTGAGTGGTAATGTACCTGCTTTACAGCCTCCCGAAAAAGCCTTGGCTTCTCTCCACAGCTACCCCTTGAGAGCTATGGTTATCAGGGACCACTACAACTATCACTAAGGGTTGCATAGATACAGTGCAGGATGCCTCACCAATAGATGTACACGATATACTGACCCAGCCTCCTACATTTGTGGTGCAGCGGTTAGGATAAAGACTTGCATTGCTTTACCACTTTGTCATCAGTGAGGTTTCCACAAGAAACCACTACTAACTTGGGAATACTCTATATTAGATAGGGAGTGCCTTTTTTGCTAAAAGTTTGGATTAGGTTTCAGGGGACTAGCACAGCCCTTTCTCCAAAACCTTCGGAAGTTTAGAACACTA
The DNA here is from genome assembly GCA_963921515.1 of Calotriton arnoldi. Lineage (NCBI taxonomy): Eukaryota > Metazoa > Chordata > Amphibia > Caudata > Salamandridae > Calotriton > Calotriton arnoldi. The sequence continues at coordinate 2,641,517 of CAWUFW010000080.1, read as the reverse complement.
GGGTAGGGTAGATACACTTACACTACACTAGTATGTCTTCTAGTGGGGAACCTAGTCAGGCTCAGGTGTCTGGGTACAGTGCCCTTAGGTTCCAGGAACTTAGGACCCTGTGTAAGGCTAAAAAACTGAGGACAGGTAGTTATGTTATGTTATGTTATGTTAGGGCAGATTTCTAAAGCGCACAGCTACTCGATAGAGTGTCCCGGCGCTAAAGACAGAGAGAACCAAAATGCCAAGAGAAAAAGAGAAAAAGGAAAGAAAAAAACCGAAGAGGACGGAAAAATAGTTACATTGTTTGTTGAAACAACCAAGTTTTCAATTGTTTCCTGAAGGCGAGCAGGTTAGTAACTTGCCTAAGTGGAAGAGGCAACTTATTCCAAAGTCCAGCCACTTGCACTTGAAAGGAGCGACCGCCTTTGCGGGCTCCAAGATATTTAGGAATGACCAAGAGATGTTGATAGGCAGATCTAAGAGATCTGCCAGGCATATAGAAAGACACTCTTCTGGAGATATATTTTGCTCCTATACCGTGCAGGGCTTTAAAGGCTAGGACCAAAGCTTTGAAGCGGATTCTACTACGCACCGGTAACCAGTGCAGATTCTTAAGGTGGCGAGAAATCCGCTCTCTCGGCCCTAGACTCAGAACAGCCCTAGCTGCCGCATTCTGCACTACCTGCAGTTTGTTAAGTAAGAACTCCGGGAGGCCCAAATACAGAACATTATCATAGTCCAACCTTGAAATAATAAGGGCCTGGATGACCATTTTTCTATGCTCGGTCTGTAGTAGAAATAAAAACCTCCGGAGCATCTTCAGGAGACCAAAACAGGTTCCGACTGCCGACTGAACCTGAGGTACCATAGAGAGGGCGTCATCCATTTTAACTCCCAAGTTCTTTACAATCCTGACCGCGGCCTGGGGAGGAGACATATCTTGGGGCCACCATTGTTTCCAGACGTCCAACGGGGGAGAGCCGAAAAAAATTATTTCGGATTTGTCTGAATTACATTTCAGATGGTTAGGTTTAAACCAGGCAAAAGTTTCTTTTAGACACTTGTTGATCTTCTCCCCGTTGAACTCCTCACCCTTCCTGCAGGTGAATAGCAGTTGAGTGTCATCAGCGTACAATATTATTGTGACCTCGTTCTCTGCAGCCACTGTAGTTAAAGGGGCCATGTACAAATTAAAGAGTACAGGGCTCAAAATCGAGCCCTGTGGCACACCCACCCTTAAAGTCGGCACACTGGCCGAAAAGGGAGGTGACCAGACCTCCTGGTTTCTACCCTCTAAAAAGGAAGCAAACCATTTCAACACCGTGCCCTCAAAACCAACCTCCCTCAATCTCTGCAAATGGTGGTCATGGGGCACGGTGTCAAACACCGCGGAAAGGTCCAAAAGGACCAAGACCGCCTTACCACCTGCGTCCACGGTCTCCTTGATGGATTCAGATACCTCCAATAGTGCCGTCTCAGTGCTAAAATTCTGCCTGAAACCAGACTGGCTAGGATGTAACAGATTGTTAGCCTCTGCAAAGTTGCTGATCACTGAGTGGACGTATTTTTCAACTGTTTTTGCAAAACAAGACAGAAGAGAAATGGGTCTATAGTTAGAAAAGACCGTGGGGTCAGCCGTGGGCTTTTTTAGTAGAGGGATTATTTTTGCACTCTTCCATCCAGCTGGGACTAATCCGTTAAGGAGGGACGTGTTCAAAACACGGTTAACAGTAGGGTTCAAAATCTCTGCCATAGAAGCCAGAAATTTGGCCGGGCAGGGATCTACAGGCGATCCAGGTTTCAGACCCTTCATTATTGCCAGGGATGTCTCAAGAGGCATAGGCGGGAAAATGGATAAGGAGAGCCCGACTTCTGGGCACTGGGAGACAGCCCGTTGGGTGGCCCACACCTCTTTCATGTCTGGACCATCAAACGAGGATTGTATAGTTACTATCTTAGTGAAAAAAGAATTCGCTAAGTTCCCAATCCAATCGTCAGAAGGGGAGGCGAGCCTGGTTGCAGCCTTAGGTGAGGAGAAACTTTTGACAATGTCAAAGATCTCTCTGCTTTTATTTCCCGCAGACTCAATCTTTAAAGCAAAGAAACTCTTCTTAGCTTCCTGTATCTTTTTGTGGTAGCCTCTTAAGGCCTCTTTGTAGATCTTTTTATTTTCCGCCTTAAAATCCTTCCTCCAAGCTCTTTCCTGGCGTTTACAATCTTTTCTGCACTGACGTGGAGCGTCATTGAACCAGGGAGCTGAGGGTCTAATTATTCTTGAGGGGCACGGAATAGGAGGGGCAAGGGACAAAGTGCCTTGTGCGATCCATTTTACCAGTGCTTCAGCATCCAAACCTATGTCACCAGTAAGCATGGGTAGATGAAGATCTAATTCATGTTTAAAGGCGGCAGGGGTGATCTTATAAAAAGATCTGGAGATGGAAGATGGCTGCTTAACTTGAGTCCGTGAATGCTTTATTACTTTAGGTAGCCTAAAACTAATCAGATAATGATCTGACCATAGTAGGGGTAGAGGGGGCTCTATCTGAATTAAACAATTTGCAAAAACCTGATCAAGAGTATGACCTTTGTCATGCGTGGAGACAAATATATATGGCACAATACTGAGCGCCCCCAGGGATTCCAGCAAGGAGAAAGCCTCCGAGGTGTCCTGGCGATCCATGTGTATATTAAAGTCCCCTAACACAATGAAGTGTTTAAATCTAAGGGCCATAGGAGCAATAACCTCTCCAATCGACTTCAAAAAAGCTCCCGTATGCCCAGGGGGTCTGTACACAAGGACTCCCGCGCGACACTGATGAGGGGATAAAGAGGCCTGAAAACATAAGCATTCCGCCCCTTCAATTTCCTCCATCGGCATACACGTAATGACTATGTCCACTTTACTGATAATGGCAATACCGCCTCCCTTGCTTCCCACCCGGTCTTTCCTTATAACAGAATAGCCCGGAGGGATGGCTAAGGCTATTGTAGGGTTAGACGAGGCAGACAGCCATGTTTCGGTCAAAAATAACACATCAGGTTTCATCTCAGCTAATATATCATAGATGTGTAAGGCATGTTTATTAAGTGAACGACAGTTTAAAAGTAGGGCCTCAATGTATTGTTGATTCTTGAGTATAACTACCGGCTCATCCTGATCTTGTATATTTAATACAGGCATTATGTTAAGGATGTCATTAGCGACACCCCAACCGCAATATTGGCACCCTGTTAAGAGACAGCTAGGCTCTGTATTGATGGTTTTCTTGCACTGAGAAAAGGAGCTCAGCCTCAGAAGGGTTTCCCTGTCATACGTGAGTACCTTATTCAAGGATGGATTCAAACCAGCAGGGTTTCCGGCTCCGTCCGCCTCCGGGGCGCTGACGGGCGCAGACGGGCTTGCCTTTGGCGCGCCCGCTGCGCACGTCCGCTGCGCGGCCGGGCATCAATCATGTTTAAATGCTGTGCCGTCTGCGGAAATGACGTAGGCAGGGGGAGGAGCCGCGTCCCTCCACAGCAATCGGTCGCTAGGTGACCGTGGTGGACCGGGGACCGGCTGCACTATGCCACAAGTAGCGAGAGATTTGCCAACACACAGACTAATTCCCCCCAAAAGCAATTCCCCGAAGAACACAGGTAAAATGATTTTAAAAGAGTCAAGCGCTAGTAAAAAGTATTAAAAGATAAGCGCGCGCTACAGCCGCCGAGCAGAAAGGCTTACTGTCTTTGCGCCGCCTAAGCCTCCACCAGTTTAAATGCCGTGCCGTCTGCGGAAATGACGGAGGCAGGGGGAGGATCCACGTCCCTCCACAGCAATCGGTCGCTAGGTGACCGTGGTGGACCGGGGACCGGCTGCACTATGCCACAAGTAGCGAGAGATTTGCCAACACACAGACTAATTCCCCCCAAAAGCAATTCCCCGAAGAACACAGGTAAAATGATTTTAAAAGAGTCAAGCGCTAGTAAAAAGTATTAAAAGATAAGCGCGCGCTACAGCCGCCGAGCAGAAAGGCTTACTGTCTTTGCGCCGCCTAAGCCTCCACCAGTTTAAATGCCGTGCCGTCTGCGGAAATGACGGAGGCAGGGGGAGGAGCCGCGTCCCTCCACAGCAATCGGTCGCTAGGTGACCGTGGTGGACCGGGGACCGGCTGCACTATGCCACAAGTAGCAAGAGATTTGCCAACACACAGACTAATTCCCCCCAAAAGCAATTCACCGAAGAACACAGGTAAAATGATTTTAAAAGAGTCAAGCCCTACTAGGTCTTTTCTCATGGAGTTACTCCTCCAAGATGACCTCCAGAATCCTGGAAGTCCACTGGGGTAGGAAGACCTTGCTGAGGACGATAACCTTACAAGACAAGAGCAAGAGGTACTTAGTACTACTGGCTTTGTCACTAGACATAGCCATGGGGAGTCAGAAGAGGCTCCTATGGATAACCCTATACCTGTGAGGGAGGTACTGATCGTACATAAGGGGATCACAGAAGTAGGCCAATTTTCTCTCCCCCTGGGTTGGTACAGAGGATTCCTAGGAGGAACAGGTCCTCCTCATTTTCACACCCCTCAGCATCCCAGGCTGGGTCCATCCACTCTAACATGGGGGAGAGGGGAGCTTTCAATAAAGGGTACAACAATCTGAGATTTGAGAAGGCAAAACTCGAATTGATGAGGCAGCAGCTGGCTCTTGATAGGGAATCCCTAGAAGTGGAGAGAGAAAGGAAGAATTTGGGGGGTGAGATCTCCATGGTGGGAGCACTAGAGACTCTAGAGTTAGAGAGGAACACTTTGACACAAGGAAGCTTAGCAGGATAGTCCCTCCTTACAAAACTGGGAATGACATCCACAAATGGGTTCCTGCACTGGAGAGGGACTGTAAAGTCCAAAAGGTCCCCCAGAAGCAGTGGGAAGCTATCCTGTGCCTCTCCTTTGCAGACAAAGGCAGAGACAAACTTTTGGTAGTTAGAGAAGAGGATGCAGACAACTGCCAGATCTTGAAAGAGGCACTCATTGAAGGGTTAAGACTTACCTGTTAAAAATACAGAATTAAGTTCAGAGATACTCAGAAAGCCATTTCACAAGACTGGGTTGATTTTATAGACTGTGAAGGTAAGGCTCTGGAAGACTGATTACATGGTAGTAATGTACATGACTATGAAGGTCTGTACAATTTGATCATGAGAGAGCACATCCTTAATAACTGTGTGTCTGAAAAACTGCACCAATACCTGGTGGACTCTGATCTGATCTCTCCCCAAGAATTGGGAAAGAAGGCAGACAAATGGATTCGCACCAGGGTGAGCAATAAGTCTCATAGTGAGGGTGACCAGACGAAAAATAATTCTAAGTCCCGAGAGAAAGATGGGTAGAAATCTAAAGATAGCCAGAAACAGTCTTAATCAGGTACACAAACTTCTTCCTCTAGGAGTGGATCCAAATCCTCCTCTTCTTCTAATCCTAAAAATAATACCAAGAAACCCTGGTGATTTGCTTAGTAAAACCAAGGGACATAAGTGATCAGATGCTATATGGCCTTCGAAAGGCACCAATACTGCTACTACTTCACCTAGTGCCAGTAGCAGTACTACCTCCAAGGGTGTAGCTGAGTTCACCTAGTCAGAGACATCACTGAGGCTGTTCCTGATATCAGAGGGTGGCATTGATCTTGCCTCTTTAGCTGCCTGGCCTCCTAATATGAGGAAATACAGGCAACAGCCCCTCATTAATGGCATTGAAGCAGAAGCTTACAGGGACACAGGTGCCAGTGTCATCATGGTGGATAAAAACTGGTGTCACCTGAGCAGATCTTACTTGGGCACACTTACTAAGTAACCAATGCTGATAATATCACAAAATGCCACCCCATGACACTGGTTAACCTTAGCTATCCCAACCTTCAGCGATTCCATCATAGACTTCATCGCACCCCACATACTCGCCTCCACAGACTACATTCTCCTCAGTGACCTCAACTTTCACCTGGACAACTCCAATGACAAAAACACCTCATCCCTGCTGGAGAACCTCACTACCGCCGAACTCAAACAACTGGTTACCTCCTCAACCTACTCAGCAGGACACACAATCTATCCCATCTTCTCTGCCAGCGACAACATCACCTTCAGCCACACCACTGAGCTCCAGTGGCTCGACCACTGCTGCATCCACTTCTTCTTCAGCAAACACACTGCACACCACCACACCCACTGCTACCCTCACAGCAGTTGGAACAAGGTCACCAAAGAACCGCTCACCACCTCCCTCAGAAAAGCCCTCCACTGACATCCACAAATGCCAACACCTCAGCATGCAACCTCCACCGATGGATCTCCGACTGCGCCGACTCTTTGGCTCCCCTGAAGAAAGCCCAAAGCAAGGAACACTCCAAGAAAGTCAACTGGTTCTCTCCTGCCCTTCATGAGTCCAGACGCACCTGTAGACGGCTCGAAAAAAGATGGAGGAGCAACAAGACCCCGGTAGACCACTCAGCCTTCAAGACCGCTGTCACTGCACACCACCACCTCATTAGAACAACAAAGAAAGTGGCCCTACAAGAAAGGATTAATGCTAATGCACTCAATAGTAAAGAACTTTTTGCCATGGTCAAAGAATTTGCAGAGACAGCAGACATCCCCCTCTCCCAAGACCTCTCCAACAACCTCGGCACCTACTTCCAAAGCAAGATCAAGAAGATATAGACAGCTTTGACAGCCTCGATCCCCAAGACCTTCCCACCTCACCCGCAACTACCGCACCGTAAGGCGCCGGACCCCAACAGACCGTATTCAGCTGGACTGCCCTCACCACGGACAACACCCTCAAGATCATGAAGAGCATCCACTCCGGAGCACCCTCGGACTCCTGCCCGCATCACATCTTCAACAGAGCAAGCACCACCATCGCCTTTGAACTCTGCCGCACCAATAACTGCTCCATCAACTCTGCCACCTTTCTGGAAGACTGGAAACATGCAGAGATCAACCCCTTGCTGAAGAAACCCTCCGTCGACCCAACGGACCTCAAGAACTTCAGACCCCTCTCTTTTCTCCCCTTCCCAGTCAGGGTCATCGAGAAGGCCATCAAGGCCCAACTTTCTAAGTTCATTGAAGCGAACCACATCCTGGACCTTTCCAAATCCGGCTTCCGAAGCAACCACAGCTATAGACCGCCCTCCTCGCCGCCACAGACTACGTTCGCGCCCTCCTTGACCGAGGCAAAACTGCAGCCCTCATCCTCCTGGACCTCTTAGCTGCCTTCGATACCTTCTCTCACCGCACTCTATGCACAACACTCCATGACGCCAGCATTCCTGGCAAAGCCCTGGAATGGATTTGCTCCTTCCTCACCGGCCGAACACAGAGAGTCAGGCTACCTCCATTCCTCTCGGAACCCACAGAAATCAGCTGCGGAGTGCCTTAGGGTTCCTCCCTGAGTCACACTCTTTTCAACATCTACATGGCCTCTCTCGCAGCCATTGTCAGGAACCACGGGCTCAACATCGTCTCCTACGCCGACAACACCCAGCTGATTCTCTCTCTCACCAACGAACACATACTCACCAAAAACAACTTTCAAGACAGGATGAAGGTTGTTGCCACCTAGATGAAGGTTGTTGCCACCTGGATGAAGAACAGCTGCCTCAAGCTTAAAGCAGACAAGACCGAAGTCCTCATCATGGGCTCCACCCCCTCCGCCTGGAATGACTCCTGGTGGCCCGCAGCACTTGCAACCCCCCACACCCACAGACCACGCACGGAACCTTGGCATTACCCTGGACTCCTCGCTCACCATGAGCCACCAGATCAACGTCGTCTCCTCATCCTGCTTCCACACGCTACGCCTGCTCTGAAAGATATTCAAGTGGATCCCCACTGAGTCCAGAAAAACGGTCACCCACGCACTTATCAGTAGCAGAATTTTTTTATTTATCATATACAAACATAAGGCCAATTGTGATCAATTTACAGTATGAGCAGCATAAGGTTATATCTCTGAACAAGGCCTCTTAGCTTCAAAGCGTAAATTAGAAAGAAGAAAGGAAAAAAAGAAACAAAGAGAACGCACATGGCACTGAACAATGGCAAATAATCTCTAGATGATGTCAGTGAGCTGATCACATCCTTCTCCCCTTTAGGGTCCCCTGCGGGTTGAGTACGTCTTGAAGTTGGTAACAGCACCTTTTATGTACATATGGGTAGTGTCTATATCTACTTCACTCTTCATTGTTGGCTCAAATTTTTAGCTGTGCCTGACCTGTTCCAGGCAGGGAATTGATTGAGTAGTTGTCTAGCAGGGGGAACTTAATCTAAATTATCGTGGCTGTCTTGGCTGGAGGGGTTGACCTCTGGGGTTGATTCATTTAGGCCTTCTTTAGACCTTAAGTATTCACGCAAGGGTTCCCAGATGCCTTTAGGGCGAGATTTAGGCGGTATCATGTCCCAATAATGAGACAGTTGGTCGCTGTAATATACCGCATCCAGGAGCCAGTCCTTTTCTCTGGGTGAACGGCGTGCGCCCCACACCATGGCCACTCTACGTTTTGCAAGGAACAGAAGTATGGCCAACAGTTTACATCTCGTGGGACGCACCTTTTTCACATATCCGAGGAGGCCCAGTAGTGGTGTGCACACTAAGCAAAATTCAGTCATGACCTGAAATACCACGGACCAATACCTCGAGACTCCAGGGCAAGTCCACGCAAAGTGAAGGCAATCTGCCCCGAGGATTCCACATCTAGGACAGCTCTACTCTGTGTAGCTGCAATGTGGTACGATATAGGCGATGTAAAAAATTAAAATGTATTAGCCTGTGTCTGTAGTTGGGGGATAGACCATCCAATTGACTGCAGCAGTATTCCCAGTGTGTTTCTGTAAAGTCCGGGCCCAGGTCTGTCTCCCAGCGCATCTTAGCCGGCAGTTCTATCTTAGGTGCGTAATGTTGGACACCAGTGTACAATTGTGTGATTAGTTTCCTAGCAGAGGGTGTGTTGATCATTTGTTCTAAGATGGGCAACGCCTGAGGCTGTGCCGGGAAGGCAGTGTTTTTCTCACGGCAAGTGGCCCTGATTCGGTAGTACAATAGTATGTCTGTTGCACTCCCTTGGTGTGTGTCTGTGAGGGGGGCCGCTTTGATAAACCCCTCTTCCGTACAAATGTCTCAGAATTTACTAAGGTGGAGTCGTTGTGCCCTTCTTTGGGCACCGCCTCTTGAAGAGGTGGCCTCATTGGATTGAGGAGGAGTGGAATAGATGGGGCGTATATTTGAGAGGCCTACTTTTTTTAAAAATCCCCCCCCCCCCCCAAGCCCATCTGACACATTCAACGGTGTTTATTTAACCGCGCGGAGCTTTGTATGGAGTGTAGGGAGAGGTGTCTAGAAGAAGTGGGGCAGCGCGGTCTTGCTCAATTTCCACATGTGATTGGAATGGGGTAGGGGTATCCAGAAATGTAAGAATTGAGCTTGTGCACATAAGGCATTGAGCACCAAATCTGGTGCACCTAGTCCGCCTCGTGCAAGAGGCAGAGTAAGAACCTCCCAGGAAATTCTCGGTTGTTTGCCGGCCCAGGCCAGAGATATTAAATTAGACCGGAGCCGTCAGAGAAATGTGCTAGTGAGTGGCATTGGGATGTTTTGAAATAAATAAAGGAATTTAGGTAAAATAACCATCTTGGCAATAGCTATGCGACCAGTCGGGGACAATGGGATTTTTGACCAGATCGGGATCCAGCTCTCTAGCCAGTCAATAGCACGCCGTAGTTCGCAGCCCATAGTTCCTGTATATCACGACTCACCCAAATGCCTAGTAAGCGCACTGGGCCAGTGGCCCAGGTAAGTGGTTAGTCAGTGTGGAAAGAGGAGGTGGTATCGGTAAGAGGAAGTAACAGATTTATTATATACCTAAGAAAGGTAGGGATGAGGCCTAATCACTTTAACAGAGTGAATAAATAGTTCTATGCTAGGGAGTCGAACGCCTTAGTGGTGTTTAATAGGGCTGCAATTGCTTGAACTTCTAGGTGTAGATGATGCATCACTGCAAATAGTGTTCTCAGGTTTTGCGCAGTAGAGCGCCCCGGTATAAATCCGGCTTGGTCTGGCCTGATCATTTTGTGCAGAAGTGGCAAGATCAGATTAGCAATCATTTTGGCTAAAATTTTATTATCTATGTTGATGAGCGACAGGGGTCTGTAGGAGTCACATTTATGTGGTGGTTTATCCAGCTTTAGCAGGGACGTAATGACCGCTTCCCGCAGCGTGGGGGGGGCGCGCCACTCTGGAGAGAGTCTTCATACATCGCTGGCAGGTGTGGGGCCAAGAGGTCTGCGTATTCCTTGTTAAAAGGTGGCTGTGAAGCCGTCAAGTCCTGGTGCTTTGTTGCTGGGTAGTGAGTTAATGGTTTGTATTATTTCCTCTGTTGAGAGGGGCATATCTAGAAATTCTCTGAGCGAGTCCTCTAGGCAGACCATCAAGTATCAAGATAGCCGGTGAGTAGCTCGGCGTCTCCACTAGGATGCAACGTGTATAGTGTGGTGTAGAAGTTCGTCATTGTGTCTAATATAGCAGGGGGCTGATCCTGTAAACCTTTCTCGTCATCTTTTAGTTTGAATATGTATGTTGGAGAGCGTGTATGCTTAAGGATGCCTGCAAGTGTCTTCCCGGGCCTATCCCCTTCGCCATATCGACGCGCTTGTGCATCCCTATTTAAGTATTTTGTTTTGCACTCGGCTTCTGCGTTATATTCAGAAAGTTTCTCCCTGATTTCGGCTAGGGTGTCGGGATGGTTCGAACTAAGGTGTTCCCCCTCCAGGACTCTTAATTTATGTGCAAGTGTGGACAATTGAGAGCGTATTGACTTAAGAATACCAGCTTGTTTGGATATGCATGCTTCCAGTATCACCGCTTTGAATGCCTCCCAGATTGTGGAGGGGGAGGAGTCTACCGTGGTGTTTGTGGTAAAATAGGATAGTATTTCTGCCCGTATTTCTTCTTTGAATGCAGTGTCGCGAAGTGCACCCCAGGGGAGGCACCAAGTAAAGACGCCTGGGGAGGCCTTAGGGATGTGAAATTCTAAAATGACCGCTGCATGGTCCGAAAGCGTGCAGAGCATATGAGTAGCTTTAAGTTTAATTTCCTGCGAGATGAACCAGTAATTAACCGCAGCGTCAATTCCGCCGCGGTGCGGCGGTTTAGCGGAGTGGGCGGGGCCGCGTCGGCAAACGGACGTGCGCAGCACTACATAGGTAGTGCTCGCGACGGCCGTAGGCCGACAGAAGCACGCAACGGGTTAATTCTGGACCATGAGCCATGTGGTGCAGTATAACAAGTGCCTTCCCGCTGTCCCCGAAAGGACCACCTCTAGATATCCAAGAGGCTATGATCCAACATCAGTGCGTTAATAGTGTCAGCGGTCCTGGGGCGTGGACGTCGCGAGGATCCTGATCTATCCTGGCTGTCGTCTAATACGACATTAAAATCCCCTCCCCAGATGTGTGCCCCATGACTTAGCCCATTTGCCAAAGGTCAGTGAAAAACCCAGGGTCATCAGTGTTGGGGCCATAAACTGCCACGAGGGTGAGGGTTTGTGTATAAAGTGTGCCAGTGTCTATGACATACCTGCCCTCTTTGTCTACCGTGATCTTGCCTAGACGCCATGGGAGCCCTTTTCGTATGAGAATAGCCACTCCTCTAGCATAGTTTGAGTATAGTGAAGTATATGTCTCCCTGTATCATCTGGCTCACAAGCCCGGGGCAGTATGAGAAGTTAGATGCAATTATTGTAGGAAGCCGACATCTATGTGGCGGGGGGTAATGTAAGCATGGACCAATCTAGATTTACGATAATCATTTATACCCCGTATGTTCCAAGTAAGACACCTTATAGACATCCTACAGAGTGGGAGAAGGTGTACTTGACGAGGTGACCCATTGGTGAAGGTCCAAAAGGAATTTGTGACTTATTCCAGCCTGTTGCAACATTGTGAGTGCCATGACATATAACAAACTTAACTCTGCATAACAACCTGTGCATTGGTCCCATATCCCCACCTCCCACACCAACCCCCAAACTTGGTTGAGTAGATTAGTCCTCCCCCCTCCCAAATCCCTCAGAATGAAAAATAACATCACGGGAGACATCCCTGGGTTAAGAGCAGGGCCGGGTGGTCTCCCCCTCCATACAAGGTGGGTGATCGGATGGGCATAGTCCCGATATTGCAGTACCATACATAACGGTGTGAAAAGTTAAATGGTCCAGCAGGGAAATTAAGCTCAATTCATAGTCATGCCCGTGCACTTATCTGTGGTGTAACACATGAATCTGCTATTCCAGCTGTTCCACTCAGTTTCTTTTTAATTCCTCAATCCCTACAAGAGTTCAGTCATTTGCGTCGAGCGAAGCCCTGTCTGAGTCCGCAGACGAGACCACCGAGGGTTGCTGATTTTTGATTCGTTTCTTGGCGAACCGGAGGGCTTCTTTAGCGTCGTTGAAGAAGTGCGGGGTTCCTTTTTTCATAATACGGAGCTTGGCTGGATAGAGCAGAGCGTATGGAATTTTAGCCTGTAGGAGCATTCTCTTGGCAGGGAGAAACTCCCTTCTGGAGTTCTGCACCGTGATGGTGAAGTCCAGGTAGATAGAGATGCGATTACCCTGGTGTGTTAGTTGTTGCTTCTCGCACGCAAGACGTAATGTAGTGTCTCTGTCCCTATAGTTCAATAGTCAAGCTTTGATGAGTCTCACGGGAGCCCCCGGGGGCGGCCGGGGCCCAAGGGAGCGGTGCGTGCGCTCCACAATGAACATGGGTGAGAGTGCCCCCGCAAAAAACTCTTGTCAAAGAGATTCGACGAGGACCTCCATCGTGGTAGGTACGGCGGTGGACTCCGGAACACCAGTTATGCAGAGATTGTTGCGCCGCGCCCTGGACTCCAAGTCTTCATTTTTTGCCTTGATTAATTCCAGCACTTTATCCATGGGGAGTAAATGTTGTTTAGTTTCTGCCTGAGCATCTTCATTATCAGAAATTTGTGCCTCAGCCTGGTCAAGACTGTCTTCGTGATTGTCCACCCTGTGTTTCATGTGGTCAAGCCTGGCCATGAGTTCATCTAGTTTGGAATCAATAGTTTTCAGGCTAGATTTCACGTCGAACAGTTGCTCTTTGATATTGCTATCCTGCGCAGCCTCACTGTCCGTTGGGTCCGTCTGGTTCTCAGGATCCCCTTGACGAGTGGCGCGCCTGTTCTCGAAAGTGAGTTTAGGTTGTTTAGTTTCTTGCTTGTCCATGTTCCCCCAGATTGTGCTATGATATTCCAGCGGGTCACTGAGTCTGTTCTTTTCTTGGGAATTCTGTGCTTCTCTTTTTGTGGGCCCCGACACTCCCCAAGTCGTTGATGGGGGGGTCACGAGCAGGCCTTACGCCTCTGTTGATTGTACGATGTTCTTGGGAACGACTTCCCAAGCGTTGCAGGCCTATCAAAACTGAGTCCACTTGTGCCGCGGGGCAGTGCATTGCTGTGTGGGACAGTCGCTCACACCCAGAGTGAAGTGGACGAATGCCAGGCAGGTAAATCCAACAGCTACAGGGGTCCAAACCTCCTGTAGTATCCCTCAGGGTACTGGATGCATCTTTTTCTGTAGGCCACCCCTCGCCAATGAGTTCCTATGAGGGCCGCAAGTAGGCCCTAATGTGCCACAGGATCCTGGTGTCCAGGGGGCGTCGCAGGCCGTGTGCGAGCCCAATTTCTGGTGCAGGCAACGCGTTCTCAAATGTTGGGTCCCCAGCAGCACCAGGGGCGAGCGCGCTCCACCGGCCGGGCCATTGACCCAAGCAGGCCGGTCAGCTCTGCCTTCCTCGCGGCCCGAGAAGCCCTACAGAGAGGCACCGGTGCAGCCCAGCACCACAAAACGTCCCAACCGGATGTATGGGCTCTGCTGCCAGAGGGCCCTCCTCTTGCTCCTCAAGGCACGTCCCCCGAGCCCCCAACAATCAACTTCCGCATGGGGTCTCACCGGGCCACAGCTACCCAACAACGCCAAGTGCGGGTCAACGAACATGCGGCGGCAGCCCGTGCTTCTGTCAGCAGGCTGGTGCTGCCGATCGGCCCTGCTTCTCCCCCCTGCTCGCGGTATCCGCCGGGTGTCGCTTACTCAGTGGGGGCCGATCTTAGTGTTCCTCAGTGGAGCGTTCCACATGCCTCACGAACAGTCAAGTTTCGCCTTTCATGGGCCGGCGCCTGCTATTTTCCCCGGGCCCTCGCCAGTCGCACCGATGTGTCGGGGTAGTTCGTCGCGCCCAGCCAACGCTTCCACGTATGCGCCGGCGTGTCCGCCGTTTTGCAACACTCACACTCCGGTGCTGGCCGTCCAAGTAGGCCTGCGCATTCCACCCTTCGCGGCTGACCCGGTAGCTGTAGCCAGGTCGCCGCTCCTTCAATACTCTTGATCTGGAACAGGTAAATATGCTATTTTTGCTTCGGAATAATGTTGATGGTACAGGATTATAACGGATTTTGCTACCCGATCGGCAGAGCCCTATATCGAGCTGCCATCTTGCAGCTCGGCCAAGCTCCGCCCCCCATCAGTAGCAGAATTGACTAGAGCAATGCACTCTACGCTGGCATCACCCAGAAACTCCTCAAGAAACTGCAGAACATTCAGAACACCTCCGCCAGACTCATCCTCAACATCCTCGGCCGCAGTCACACCTCCAACCACTTGAGACCTCCACTGGCTCCCAGTCAACAAATGAATCACCTTCAAGCTCCTCACACACGCCTACAAAGCCCTACATGACGCTGGACCTGTGTACCTCTTCCCATGCAGAGACCCCTGCTCCACCCAACTGGCCCTGGCTACCGTCCCACGTATCCACAAGACCACAGCCAGAAGAAGATCCTGCTCCTACCTTGCAGCAAAGACCTGGAACCCCCTGCCTCTCCACCTCAGGCAATCACGTCACTGCCTCAATTCAGGAAGGACCTCAAGACCTAGCTCTAGACTCAAGCACAGCACCTCAGACAGACCAGCAGCCTCCCCCCCCCAGTGCCTTGAGACCCTTACGGGTGAGCAGTCGCGCTTTACAAGTCACTTGATTGATTGATTGAGCTAGAGGGGACTACTGGCCTTAAAAAGGTTGTGGTATCCTCAAACATTCTTGTAGAGTGCCTCATGGGCAATAATTTGGAGACTTCAGCATGGGCTGAAGTGGAGTTAAGGACTCATGCAGCCATACTTGGTATCTCTGAAAGTGTTTTGTGGCAACCAGAGCACAGGTCAAGAAACTGGGAAATTAAGAAGCAGTGGAGCCTGAAATAATTGCCCAGACCGCTACAAACAAGTGAGGGAGTAAGGGTAAGAAAGTATCCTCCACCCAGACTTCATGTGAGGATCAGTCTTCTCAGGAAGAGGATCTTGCCCCTTGTGAGGGAACTGCCCTAGAGGAGCTTGGGCCTCACTCAGCAGTGCTGCTGGAAGCAGGGGGACCCTCCAGGGAGGAATGGAGTCTAGAGCTGAAATCCTGCTCCTCTCTTGAAAGCCTCAGACAAGAAGCTGTTGCAGAAGAGGTCAGTGGAATCCATAGGATTTACTGAGAAGATGGACTCCTTTATTCTGAGGCTAGGGACCCCAAGCCTGGAGCTAATAGGAGGTTGGTTGTTCCTCAGAAGTTTAAGGAATTCCTCTTAACCCTGGCACATGGCATACCCCTTGCAGGACATCTTGGGCAAAGCAAAACTTGGGACAGGCTTGTTCCACATTTTCACTAGCTCCACATATCTGAGGATACCAAGGAGTTTTGTCGCTTCTGTGTCACCTGCCAAGCCAGTGTCAAGTCAGGTGGCACTACAAAGGCCCCCTTGATCTAACTACCAGTGGTTCCCTTTGAGGGGGTAGGGATTGACAGAGTTGGTCCCCAAGACCCTCCAACAGCCTCTGTGAACAGTTATATCCTGGTGGTGGTGGACCATTCCACCAGATGCCCAGAGGCTATTCCCCTTAGGACCACTACAGCTCTTACCGTTGCATGGTTCCAAGTGTAAAGGTGCCCCTGCATGAGCAGAGACACCCCTACAAACCCTAGAGTCCATTCTCTGGCTTCACGGAACCCAGTCAAGTTTGGTATCACACATGTTGTAATCATGCCCCTACACCTATTTCGGTGCTAGTTGCATGATCGCAGCTGACTGGAACCGCAACCCTGTGCACCACATCTGTTTACTGTTCCAAAACTTTGTTGGCTCTCCTGGCTGAAGATCTTCAAGCTCCAAGAAGCCCCACACAGCTCCAAGAGTGACGTCCTCCCTGCTCCACCAGCGACGTAGGCATCCATCTTCTGTGTGCTGCCGAGGCCTCCCTGCAACTCCCGGTGCCTGCTGCCAGAGGGTCCTTCTGGGGTCTCCATGGATTTTTGCTGGCTCTCCTTCTTGCTGAGGGCAGGCTCCAACTTACTTTTGCTGGGTGAGTCCCACAGACCTTGCTGGTCTGCAACTAAGCATTGTTTCCTGCAACACATCTGTTGCGTTTGCCAAGACTTGCTGTGGGTCCTGCCAGCCACGGACCCCCCCCCCTGCATTCTTCAATCTTTGTAGGACAGCTTGTGGACAGATCCTGTGCTCCTGCATCATCGCCTGGGCTCCACAGCTGCATCTTCAAGACCTCCATGCTGCAGCAAAGTACTTCTGACAAGGGCTGACATTGTGCTCCTGCTCCTCCTGGATACCTTCGGGTGGTTTGAACTCGGTCCCCTCTCTTTGCAGGTACTCATCTAGAATCCACGTCTGGGTTCCCCCGACCTGGTCCACTAGACTCTGTAGCAGCTGGACAACTGAGACCCTCCATTGACTCCAACGGGCAGTTCTGACACCACTTCTCACCTATGCACCCGGGCTCCCTGGTGTAGGTATCCTGGTTCTCTGGGTATCCACGGGTGGGGGTGTCTTCCATCCTCCCTGGTTCCAACGGGTTTCCTCGGGGTCCTCTGGGAAAGTCCTGAATCTGTAAAACTTCAACCATGTCTTCCCCATGTTCTTCTATGGACGTTGAACCTGCTCATCACCTTTGCACCCAGGTGCCTTTGGAATCCTAGCTACTTACCTTTGGTGATTTCTATCTTCCCCTGGTCCACAGATCCTTGGGTGGTTCTCTCGTTTGGGTACTCACCTCACATTCCATTTTCTTAGTATATGGTTTGGCCCGCCTTAGGGGCCCATGTGTTTTATGTGCTTTACTTACCTGTTTTAAATTATATTTGATTGTGTATTGATATCTCCGGGTAGGAGATATACCAAAGTAGTGTTAGTGTATAATAAATACAAGGTATATCTCCAACACTGGTGTGGTTGTTTCTGGTGTGTAAGCTTTACTGACTGACTAAGTGGTAATGAACCCGCTTTACACCCTCCTGAATAAGCCTTGACTGCTCTCCACCGCTACCCCTTAAGAGTTTTTGGTTATCAGGGACCACTACAACCATCACTAAGGGTTGCCTGGACTCAGTGCAGGGTGCCTCACCAACAGGTGTATACCATATACTCAGCCAGCCTCCTGCACCCACAATCTCAAAGGGAATACCCCATTAAATGAGGCTAAAAAATAAGTTAGAGAGATACTCACCCAACTTGAATACCAAGGTGTAATCGAAGGTTGCACCTCTATGAATAATCCTTTGTTTCCAGTAATGAAACCTGACCATTCCTATTGTCTAGTACTAGATTACAGACACTTGAACACAGCTACACGCACATTTGCAGTACAAAACGTGCACGTTGCAGCACCAATGAATATTATAAAAATACAAAACCACTTTAGACATTTCAAATAGATTTTTCTGCCAAAACATAGTGCCTGAAAGCTGGTATTTGACCGCGTTCAGCGCCATCGGGTCTCAAAAGCAGTTCTGTTGATTAACTCCAGGGGTATAAGAACAGCCCAGGGTTGTTTTCAGCCTGGGTTACAGAACTTTCACAAGAATATCATGACCAGGAATTGTCCTATGTCGATGATATATATTTGATGGATGATGACCTTGCAACTCACTTGGTCAGAGTAGATCGCATAGTATTGGGATTTGCTCACATGGGCTATAAATTCAATTTAAAAAAAAACCAAAATGTCCTATTTTTAGGATACAAGTTGTCAAGTGAAGGCAAAAGCCTAGTGACACATTTCCTCAAGAAGTATGCGCTTCTACGTTCACCAAACACCTTGAAGAAACTCCAAGCAATATTGGGTTTCTTGAATTTTGGCAGAACATGCATTCCATACTACGCAGAGCAGGTAAACCCTCCTACAACTTGATACGTCCAGACTTTTCAAGCACACATTGGACAACTGAACAAACACAAATACGTTCAGTACAAGATGACACGCTAGGTTCCCAGTACTTACACACACGTGTTAACATCACAAACCTGGTGATCCGTATAATTGCGGGTACATCAGGGTATACCTACATTACATTCAACAAAGGGGACACTGTACCAATTGCATATAAATTGCATTTATACACCAATGCTGAGATGCGTTTTGCACCAACAGAAAAGGTTCTGATGGTGGCACAGACTGCTGTACTGAGAGAAAGATCTTTGGCTCAGGGGAAACGCATTATTGTCATGACTCCGGTCCCAGCCCTTGAGGTTGTCACAAAGACCAGCGTTCCTAAAGCTAAGGCCTTGCATCTGAGATGGATACAGTGGGAAAACTCTCTCACCACAACAGATGTAGACTACAGATTTGACTCTACACTACAAACACAAGCATACCTGCAATACGAAAATTAATTTTCTCTGCCTAATGAAGTCATGACTCTTGATCAGTATGCTTACATCATTTATACTCACGGTTCAGCACAGCCTGCCGTAGGGACAAAACACCAATACTCAGCAGCGTGCCCTGCTTTTAAGGGTAGAATGGAGGATGGTGAATTTCCCACTCAGAAGACCTATATGCAGTCACTAGGTGATTGCACAGCGCAGCTGTCAGAACTCAGATCTAATTCTGGCACTGGAGAATACGGCTCCCGGATTTCCCACACGTTTAGTGTGTGATTCTTATTATTGTGTCCAGTCTTACAATTACATACACTATTGGAACCAAAATGAATTCAGAGATTCCAAAGGGTACACTATAAAGCACAAAACGCTTTGGGGACAGGTGGCCAAATTCAAAGAGTGTTTGCCACAGACTCATGTAATGCACACACCAAGTCATCAACGTGTGGGAATACATGTTGCAGGGATTTCCTTGGCTGACGAAGCCGTAAATGCTACAGTGCAAACTGCTGCAGTTGCTGCAATTACTCATTCAAGTACAAGGATAGATCAAGACATCATAGTGGCTGGCAACGCTGTGCACAACGGCACCCACCTGCCAAAAGGCTTGCCAACATAATACTCCTACCAGGGGAGAGGAGTTGGCCTAACGGCTAGGGCGGTCGACCTCGAATCTGGGTTCGAGTCTCGGCAATGACGCTGAACATCCCGTTATTCTGGGCAAAACACTTAATCTCCCCGTGCCTAACAAAAAAAATGAATGTGTCCTCATGTAATGCAACTGGTGCTATGTAAAGCGCTCTCATACCCGATTCGGGTCAAGTTCGCGCTATATAAAACTCTGTAAAAAAAAAAAAGTGCGCAAAACATTCCATTTGCTCAAATTCTCTTAGTGGGGAATCGAGTGATACCAAATTCAGATCGCAGGTTAGGATTAATCCTAGCAACACATGAGGGCCTAGCATCTGCTCATGCAGGGGTGGTAGCTACAATTTAATTATTGCAGCAACGCTATTGGTGGCCAGGTCTATACAAACAGACCAAGGACTTTGTTCTTAAATGCAACATCTGTCAGCAGATGAAGGGTTCCACCGTGGCAAGTCCACTGCAGACACCTCAATTGATCTCAGACAAGCCTCTCGCTTGTGTTTACCTGGACCACTACGGCCCTTTACAATCAGACGGTGCTTACAAATACATCTTGGTAGCAGTGGATTCCTGCTCTCCATTCCTATAGGTTTAGCCACATCGATCGGCTGACACCCAAACTGTTATAAAAGATCTGCCACCATGGGAAAGTTGGGTGTGACTGTGCTCCCCTATCATCCTGGGGGAAATGCAGTAGTGGAGAGGAAGGACCGGGACTTAAAGGAGTTTTTAACAGTGAGGGTATTAGGTTTAGGTCGCAGTTGGGTCCATCACCTATATTGGGTCCAGAGAGCCCTAAATAATCTGCCTAGAAAATCCTTGGGTGGTCGGAAACCCTATGAAGTCCTGTTTGGGGTTAAGATGTGGTTTCCCGACCTCAACAGTACCAATGCGCAATGGTGGCAGAAACACCATTTGACATCAGTGAACATTTGGATGTTTAACAGGATCTGAACAACTTTTGAGAAGCTCAGAGCAATGTCCAGCAGAAATGTTATGCCACTGGAGAAGTTTAGGAAGCACCAGCAACTCCTGGTTGGATCCACGAAATTGGTGAACTAATCACAGAGAAGATTGTGGACAAGAAGGAATTTGGGCTATTTTACAGAGCGCCTGTATCTTTCCTGGCCACTGAAGGTGCAAGAACTATACTTCTACCTCCCCTTGCTGCTTACAAAAACAAGAGATTTGTGTCAATAGATCTCGTCAAACCACATTATCTTGCCAGTTTTACATAGTAGGCTAAGAGGGCTCCTAGGTAGTTGCGTGCCTCCTCTCACTACACTACAGGAAGTCCACTACACTACAGGAAGTCCCCATGGCAGCTTTGATCAATGATGAAGCCTCCTCTCCCCTCGAGGGGACAGCTAACACTGAAGTATCACTTCTTTCTGTTACATCAACAAACTCCTTACAAACATGCACAAAATCACAAATTTCTATTTGGCAAACAGACAAAGATGGTACCTACAGAAACGTACCACCACTTAAGTGTACTCCCAGTTCTACACAGCCTCCAGACCTGCCAAAAATAGATTGAACAGTCTCCGGCTACTTCATAGACTATATGATGACTTCTCTTCAGATTCATCTGACCCACCACCACTACCGCCTGAGGTAGACTGTGTGAATTCTACATTTGGCTGAAAAAGACATACTTTATCCCTCCTTGGATATACATCTAGATTACAATTTCATTACTTTTACTCTTCATCTGGATTGGTTATTTCACAGTCATTTTTATTTATTTATTCCTGAACGGACACCATCTCCTAGAATACTCTGCTGTTGAACTTGGTTTTAACACTCCAATCTTCATCACACAACGTGAAAAGAGACCTTTTCCTGGTGACCATTTCTGCTGTTCTGGTCCCTGGTGGAATTGTTTGGGATAAGGTATCATATGATATATTTGGACCTACTGAATTAATTAAAATTCCTTGTGTTTAAAATTTCTCTGCATGACTGTCACTCCAAGTAGGATCTCTGATGATTGGGACATTGATACAGTGCATGAGATGCTAGATGATCTGCAGCATTCAACCATTTTAATGGTTTTGAGATGTATGAGGGCACAGCTAATTATGATGAAATGTTCTGTTCTCACCATTATGGTCACCGTTTCCTGCATAAAGCAAGTACTCCACGTGCAGTATTTAATTACACGCAATGGGAACACTGCCTACAATACCACGGGGTAGCTCAAAAGCATTTGCACAGAAGTTTGCATATTTTTCTGGTACAAAAAAATCAAGAAGGGGGAGAATGGATCACTTGTCCTGTGCAACCAGGGTCTTGATCGTATTGAGACCGTCTTAAAAACCCTCATAAACGTACATAGGCAAATGACGGTATATCTTGATTCTCCGCCTAAGTGTACTGTTGCAGCATCATCATAGGGTTTTGGATAGTATATATGCTGTCCTCCACCTGGAGGTAGACCAACTGGTTTATCAGTAGTGTCCAGAGATTAAAAAGAGGGCATGTAAGTGCTCAAGTGTTGTGAATTTTAAAATCCCCTACATCACTTAACCACAAACATTTAATAAAGAAAACTGTGATGTGAGGTATTAAAAGGTTTTCGAGGTGGTGCGTCTGTAGACCCAGTTACTAGTCTTCCGCACTGTTGTAGGTCAACATGTTTCAGCCTTCTCGTATATTCTAGAGGCTTTCTTCAGGACCAGGTGTGTTTTTAAGAGCTCATTGTGGCTCCTAATTAAGTGGTTAACTTACCACTCTTGTTTATTTTGAGTCAGATCAGTCGTATCTGAAGCTGAAAAAGAGAGAGTGCAGTAATATTTATTATTGTTATCCCTATGGCTACAACACAACTTTTGCGTATTTGCTGTAACAGTTAGATAATTATCGGTCTATGTTGTATATGACTACATTGAGTCCAGGTAAACATGGATATTCTATGCAGGCTCGGCTTATTCTAGCACGAGTGGCGAGTCAAGTGGTAGAGCTGAGTTAGAGGTGATTTAGGAAATAGATAGGTTCCAGAGGAACCGACATTAGTAAATGCGTTAAAAATTCAAATTTAAGGGCTAAGCGTCTTGATTTTAAGGGCGCTTCTGCTCTTGTGGTCATATTAGGCGATTAATCTCCTGTAGGTCAAGCAAATAAGACCTGAGGTGAGTTTGTTAATGTCTGGCAAGTAGCGTTAAGTACGGTGCATGGTATGTCAAGGCGCACGTACTCATGTGGTCATATTGTGCGATCAGTCTATTGAGGGTGAAACAGCATGTTTAAAAACCTCTGTGAGTTGTTAAAATCTGGCAAGTAGTATGAAGTGCAGCGTTTGGGTTGTCAAAGCACACGTTTTCATATGGTCATGTTACACGTTTAAACCAAAAGAAATTAACTATGGTGATTAGTTAACATCTGGCAAATAGCGGTCCGTACAGTAAAATTACCTTCTAATGCCGTTTTCTGGCTTCCTCGGGGTACCGAAGAGCGATGCAAGAACTCTAGTCTGTGAAAATAAAAGGATTTAGTAACGTGTACCTTACACGGTTCTTCTCTGCGTCGTAGCCTCTGGACGGCAGCTTACCAGTTCTCACATGTCCTTGACTTGTTCTGTCTCTATGCGCGTAGCCCCGGTAAACGCGAGGCCAAGGAGAGCTCGCCGTTTCATACGCTCAGGTGTAAAAATAGTGGAGGGACTATTGTATCGAAGTCGATTGGCATGTATGGTTGGCATTACAGTGGGTAACATGGTAGAAAGACTAATCTCATCATTCACACTTCTTGTAATTGTTGGTGATGATACCACCAAGATGAGCAAACACTACATCGAGAGCAATCATAGTGTAGATGACCTCAACTGGGTGGTCCTGGAAACACTACACGTTAAAACCAACAATGCTGAGCGAGTGCTCTTCCAGAAAGAACAACGTTGGGTCCATCGCTTGAAAACTGATATTGAAGGTTTGAACGACAATATTCCTTGGTATACACTAATGTGATTTACACTCTTGGATGTAAGGCCACTCTGATCATGAGTCCTTATACTACCCCGATCGTTCATAAATGACTATGTTAACATCTGACACCATCATCAATAACTAGGATGAGCAGGACCCAATTCCTAGAATCATTATCCAATATTAGTATCAAGTTTATTACTTTTGGATAAATACACACATCCTTAATAATTGATAACTTTCAATAATCAAATACCAACTTCAAAATCATTATTTTTTAAACATAGAAACAATGTGACAATAAATACCATAATTTCTGACTTCTCACATTTAAATATTTATCATTAACAATTACAAGAAGTGTGAATGATGAGATTAGTCTTTCTACCATGTTACCCACTGTAATGCCAACCATACATGCCAATCAACTTCGATACAATAGTCCCTCCACTATTTTTACACCTGAGCGTATGAAACGGCAAGCTCTCCTTGGCCTCGCGTTTACCGGGGCTACGCGCGTAGAGACAGAACAAGTCAAGGACATGTGAGAACTGGTAAGCTGCCGTCCAGAGGCTACGACGCAGAGAAGAACCGTGTAAGGTACACGTTACTAAATCCTTTTATTTTCACAGACTAGAGTTCTTGCATCGCTCTTCGGTACCCCGAGGAAGCCAGAAAACGGCATTAGAAGGTAAATTTACTGTACGGACCGCTATTTGCCAGATGTTAACTAATCACCATAGTTTATTTCTTTTGGTTTAAACGTGTAACATGACCATATGACAACGTGTGCTTTGACAACCCAAACGCTGCACTTCATACTACTTGCCAGATTTTAACAATTCACAGAGGTTTTTAAACATGCCGTTTCACCCTCAATAGACTGATCGCACAATATGACCACATGAGTACGTGCGCCTTGACATACCACGCACCGTACTTAACGCTACTTGCCAGACTAACAAACTCACCGCAGGTCTTATTTTCTTGACCTACAGGAGATTAATCGCCTAATATGACCACAAGAGCAGAAGCGCCCTTAAAATCAAGACGCTTAGCCCTTAAATTTGAATTTTTAACGCATTTACTAATGTCGGTTCCTCTGGAACCTATCTATTTCCTAAATCACCTCTAACTCAGCTCTACCACTTGACTCGCCACTCGTGCTAGAATAAGCCGAGCCTGCATAGAATATCCACGTTTACCTGGACTCAATGTAGTCATATACAACATAGACAGATAATTATCTAACTGTTACAGCAAATACGCAAAAGTTATTGTGTTGTAGCCATAGGGATAACAATAATAAATATTACTGCACTCTCTTTTTTCAGCTTCAGATACGACTGATCTGACTCAAAATAAACAAGAGTGGTAAGTTAACCACTTAATTAGGAGCCACAATGAGCTCTTCAAAACACACCTGGTCCTGAAGAAAGCCTCTAGAATACACGAGAAGGCTGAAACATGTTGACCTACAACAGTGCGGAAGACTAGTAACTGGGTCTCCAGACGCACCACCTCGAAAACCTTTTAATACCTCACATCACAGTTTTCTTTATTACATTTTTGTGGTTAAGTGATGTAGGGGATTTTAAAATTCACAACACTTGAGCACTTACACGCCCTCTTTTTAATCTCTGGACACTACTGATAAACCAGTTGGTCTACCTCCAGGTGGAGGACAGCATATATACTATCCAAAACCCTATGATGATGCTGCAACAGTACACTTAGGCGGAGAATCAAGATATACCGCCATTTGCCTGTGTACGTTTATGAGGGTTTTTAAGACGGTCTCAATACGATCAAGACCCTGGTTGCACAGGACAAGTGATCCATTCTCCCCCCTTCTTGATTTTTTGTACTAGCCATTGGAAGCCGAATGGATCACAGCTTCTCATTCCCTCCACATTGATTATTACATATTTTTCTGGTCACAATCCAACTGACCCAGAGTCTTATTATTATAAACTCACACGCTCACAGGCTCAGAAAACTATGCTCACTGACACCAAGCTGATTTATTCTGAAGCTTTTATTTCCTAGCTGTCTGTACAAGGGTTTGACTTTTGGAAAGAATGTGGATTTGAAATCCATTTGGGGGAACTAAGGATTGGCAGGTTCAGGGGAACGAGGCTTTATTTAGAGCATGCCTTATACTATGACACATGACTTTCCTGATCAAAACTGTGCAGCAAAAGCAGGCCAAGATAAAAGATTTAAGCACACCAAACATTCCCACATTTGCAACGATTTGCGAACTGGCAACAATCCACAAATTACACAGAGGAAACAGACACCATGCTTTGCAATGGCTCATGCAATTCTTCACGTACTAATCAGAAGGGATGGTTAATGTGGCTGTTGGACACTAACGGATGTCAGGTTTGTTTTCTGGGTGACACCTCCGGGTTTAGGATCAGTAAGCCCAACCCACAATACGCGCAGACACAGCACTCAGGTGTGGTAACCACTTATAGTGTTAGGAGGATATGCCTAGACTGGCAAAAAACCTCAACATTGTCTCAGGTGAAACAACACTTGTCTCTTTTTTCTGATGACATGGGATTACAGGACTTTTTAGTAGGTCCTCAAAAACCACATCAAAAGCGCTTTCTGTATGCAATATACAATGTAGTGTAGAAATTTTCACAGCAGGGCAAATTTAGAAAGGGCCCTGGCAGTAGTAGATAATGGTATGACTACACTATCTACCAGGATTTACTCTCTGGGTAACAGTGCCATCTGCAATTGACATCATACAGAGTGACATGCCTTCTTTACAACATGGACAGTCGAAGCCTAGGGCTTTAATGTTACCGAGTTGGACTATGCAGACACTTAATGCTGGTCGTGTTTCATGGAAACACTTTAATTCCACTAGCTTGTTTCTGCCATATAGCCTTACAAAACAACAAACAATCATGGCCAAAAAGTACACAACACATACCATGTTACACATAGAGAATTTTGAGAAATTGCCATTCACTGTTGCTGAAACACCTTCAGCGGATTGGATAATCCACGGGTATATTTCTCTGCTAATTTTGACATTTCACTTCCAATACTGCTTACAGCACCATCAAGTGGGCAGATATGAGGCACTAGGAGAGAGATATGTACACAAATCATGGATCTTACCTTGTAAATACTGTAGGAAAGGAGGATCTGTTTTCATGGTTACCGCCACTTTTTGCTGGTGTTATTCTGTTTTCTGACTAGTCTGACTGGGATCTGGCTAACCAGGACCCCAGTCACTATGCTTCCTCCATAAATTTGACAATGATAAGTACTTTGGTACCTCCACAATTGGCTACTAGTGTACCCTTGTAAGTCCCTCGTATATGGTACTAAGGTACCCAGGGCATAGGTACACCAGGGGTCTCCCATGGGCTGCAGCATGTATATGCCACCCATGAGAGACCACTCAAACTGTGACTACAGGCCTGCCATTGCAGCCAGTGTGAGTGGGTGCTTGCACCCTCACCACAGATATGTTTACTTATTTCTGAGGTCACTACACTTAAAACCTATAAGTCACCCCTACGGCAAGCTCTTCAGTCCTGAGGGCAGGGTACTTGGCTATGAGTGTGATGGTGCCCCTGCATGAGCAGGGTACCATTACAAACCCCGGAGGCAATTCTCCAGGCTTTGTAAGTGCTTACAGCCATTTAATACATATAGTGGGCATCAAGTCAATTATGAGATGTCTAACTATATATTGGCTGCACCGAAACCGGTTATGTTTGGTATCAAACATGTTGGAATCCTACCCCAACACCGATTCCATTGTTGGATGTAGGATCCCATGTACTGGGGGTCTCCCCTAGGGTGCCCCCCTGTATTCCCGGTACCATCCTTTCAGGGTCTAACACCAAGCTAGTGCTGCTGCCGACCACAGACACATTTCTGCCCTCCTGCTGCTGAGGTGAGTTCGAGCAGGGGAAGGTAGAACAATAGGTTTCCTGCCTCAGGGAGGTGTGACCACCTCCCAGACAGGACTTAGTGTATTGGGCTGGGGTGGAGGTGCTTGCCAGCGCCACCAGACTGCTTTGAAGGGCATATTTGGTGCCTTCCTTGCATTCTCCAGTTTGAGCCAGTTCAGAGAGCCCTTGACTCCTGCTCTGGCGCAAAACTGGACAATGAACATGGGAGTATCCTCCCCTCTGTCCAGCCCCTCCTCTGGGAGGGATCCTTGAATCATCCCAACCCTTTCCCTAGGGTACTTAAGGGCTTACCTGTGGGTGGCTCTTCAGATTTGTCATGGGACAAGATTCAAACTCGAAACCACTTCAACTTCAACCGTCTGGGCACCTTGGACTTCGCCTGGAACCGAGACTGCACCAAGGAAGACTCCTGCTGCTCCTGGTCTTGCTGTTCTGCAAGTCTTCTTCATCGCCTGTGCCTGTGCTTCATCCCAGGTTCCTCTCCAGTCCTGTGGGCATCAAAGACACCCGAAGAAATCTCCCTTGGAGTGAAGGAGTCACTCCCCTGCATCTGCAGGCACCGCAGCGAAGCTGACCAGTCTGCTGCTCCTGACGTCCTTTGGACTCTGAAAGGCTCAGCAACACAGGTGGTGGTTCTGCAACTTCCTCAAGGCCTCAGCAAGTTTGAGGCCAGTATCCCTCGTTAGAACCGCTGGAACAGAATTCCTGTGCACTGCACCGACTTACTGTTGCCAAGGGCTGTTGGCTCTGTCCTCCAGAGATCTTCAGGCTACAAGACGTACCAGCCTCCAGCATCTCTTCCTACCGAGGTCTTTGTCCTCACCACATCCTCTACACCGTGAGCCTGCATCTTTGGTGAGCTGCTCGAGGTCTTCTTGCGACTCCTGTGCCTTCGGCCTGTGGGTCCTCCTTCAGGTCTTCTTTGGCTACAGTAGGCTGCCCTGCTTGCTCGGGGCTGCTCTGACTCTCCTGCACTGGGTGAGTCCCTTGGACCTTGCTGGTGGCAACGCTGTACCATTTTTGTTTACCACATCTGTTGCCGCTACCAAGGCTTGTTGGTGCTCCCGCCAGACACCAACCCCCTGGTTCTTGACTTCCGACGTGGGACAGCTCGTGAACAGCTCCTGGTCTTCCACAGAGTCACCTGGTCCTCACAGCTGCAGCGACAAGGTCACCGTCATCACTCGTGCATCTTCCATCATCGGTGATCATTAGTCTTCCGTGCCTCCTGGTCACCTCCGAGTGACATAGACTCAGTCCCCTCTGCTTGCAGGTTCTTCTCCTCAAGAACCCTTCCCCTTGGATTACACCGGACTCTTTCACCTTCGCCAGCGGCATCTTTCTTGAAGTCCTCCATTGTGGTCTACAGCTGTGTCCGTCACTTTGCACCCGGTTTCCCTGGTTTAGGCATCCTGATTCTGGGGTATCCATGGGTGAGGTGACTCCAGCCTTCTGTCTTTCATGGGGTTTCTTCAGGTTCCACTGGGAAGGGTCCTCCTTCTTAAAAGCTGCAACCGCGACTTTCCCATTGACTTGCATTGAGTACGCAGTTGTGTTTCCACTCTGCACACAGCCTCCGTGGGGTTCCTGGGTACTTACCTCAGTGGTTCCTTGGGTCCCCAGCTCTTTTGAGTCTTCTGGTCCAAGTCCCGACTTCGGTCGCATTTCGAATTCCACTATTTTAGTATATGGTTTGATCTCCCCTGGAGACCACTGTGTATTTGTGCTTACTTACCTGTTTACCTTTGAAATATTGTGTGTATTGTGTTGATATCTCCGGGTAGGAGATATCCCAATGTGTTAGTGAGTGTGTATAATAAATATACTTATTTTTATAACTACACTGTGTGGTTCTTTTTCGTTTAACAATATATGATTAGCTCTGGTAAAACAAGCTGCTTAACACTTCTTCTGGACTAAGCCTGAAGGCTGCTCTCCACAGCTACCACTTAGAGAGATTACTATGGTTGTCTAACACCACTAAAATCACCATAAGGGTTGTCTGGATTAGTGCAAGGTGCTTCACTTAAGTAAGTGTGCACCATATACGAAGGCAGTCTCCTACAAATACCAATGTCGGAATAGGGAGACTGAGGATTTTCTTAGTGAGACTGACTGTGAGGACACCTTGGGTAATTCCTTAGTGTGCAGGGAAGTTTTGCTTCAGGGCGTATGTAATGCGTCTAAGGCAAACTTGTCATGCTATTTGAAATGTTCCCCGGCTGCTGTGATTCTGTACAGCTTTCAAATTACTCTCAAATGGGAGTTACTTGATGCTGAATGATCAAGGGTGCTGTGGGATGAGTCCGGGCATTGCCTATCTGGTGATGGTCTCTGCATTTGTGACCTGTTGTACACAAGCACTGCTTCCACCTGCCGCACAGTTAGGGATGTGATGCTTTGGCCTTCCATAAAGCTTACAAATGTATGCTTTGATGCTTTAAACGGACTGAAAGCCTTATTGTTCCAGAAAGAAGTGGGCTTAACATCTGCAAGGGAGACGTTTGATCTTCAAGTTGCAAGGTCCTCTTCTGAGATACAGTCACTACTCGGCAACTAATTTTCCACACCATTTTGGGGATCTTGTGCACTGCATTTTTAACATGTCTAATACAGCGGGAGTAAAACATTTTAAGACAATTGCCTCTCACTTTGTTAGCACCTTCCAGGCAGTCTTCGGAGTTATTCCATCATTCATACACTCTGTGCTTGAAAGCATCTTTGGAGGCTTACTGCTCATCCAGTTCCTAGGTGTTGGGACTGTGCTTTTAATTTTTCTGCTCCAAAATGGATGTCCCATCATAAGGTCAAATGGGGATAGCACTACCACATATGCTCCTGTGTTGTGAACGCATGATATAGTGTTTTGGTGCACCCTTGCTTCAGGAACTTAATGACCACTCATTCTTGTCCTTTCGGCCTGTCTGGCTACACTGCGTGCAGCCCATTTTCCGCTGTCTGCTGTGCACTTTCGATTATTCACTGGACATATGCTTGGGATCCCAACTGGTTCAATCTCCGGACATTGACCTACTAGTGGGTCAGTTAACGTCTCACTTGTACCATTGTCTTTCGCACTTTCCATTGCTCCTAAATACATACTATGAGCCCTCCTAGGAGGCTTCGGCTCCTGGTGATCTGGATTCCGATTCGTTTTCTGCCGAATTAGCACCGGCTGTTCCTGCCTTGGCAGATGCTGAGGGGGGTGGACTGGAACATGTTTGTTCTATGGACTTGCGGCGTTGGGTGCCTCTGGGAACATAGTCTGCGGTTGCTGGGGACGACAATATTTTGTCTACTCCGCAGAACACATTTACAATCTGGAAGTTTCGAGTTATGGGATCATTTTAAATCGGACATATTTTTAACATACCAAATTGTTTTTAAGTATCAAACGGTTTTTAACTTGCTTTTGAATTTGCTTTTATGTCCTTTTAAATTTGGCTTTATGTGTGCTTTTACCATCGAACTAGTATAGTGCCTTTATATATCTAGGGTTTTTATGCTTTTACATAAAGGTTTAGCATTGTAATTAGATAGCTTTGTTTTTAGTTGTCTCACTTCCAAGGAGTGGGTGTCACGTAGATACACGAGGCCTGGTTAAGAAACGCCATTTTACATGCTCACGTTCTTAAGTTGCCTTCTCTCCCTAAACACGATTAAGCCAAGGCGGGTAACTACGCTCCGCCAGTGTAGTTTACGTAGTTTTGCCTACTGCGCATTCTGTTGCGAACACGGAGTTTAGGCAAAACTACGACTCCGTGGCGGAGCGTAGTTAGCGGGCCCCTCCACGCTCCCAAAGTAATTATAAAGTAATTAAAAAGGCACTTACCTGCCGTGGCTGCCTCCTGCTCACCATGGCCGCTCTCCTTCCTCCTCCTCGCCGTCCTTCACTGATAACCTCTACATTGTACGTCTTGCGAGTGCGCTCGAGCAAGACGTACAATGTAGGGGTTATCTAAGAAGAAGGATGGCGAGGACAAGGAAGGAGAGCGGCCATGGCGAGGAGGAGGCAGCCACGGGAGGTAAGTGTCTTTTTTATTACTTTATAATTACTTTGGGAGGGCGAGCAGTGGAGTGGAGCGAAGTTCCACGGAGTTGTTTTCCAACTCCGTGGAACTTCGCATAGAGGCACTACGCCTGCTCCGCGACATTTGACACATTAATTTGTGTGCACATGCATAATATCC
The DNA here is from genome assembly GCA_963921515.1 of Calotriton arnoldi. Classification (NCBI taxonomy): domain Eukaryota; kingdom Metazoa; phylum Chordata; class Amphibia; order Caudata; family Salamandridae; genus Calotriton; species Calotriton arnoldi. The sequence continues at coordinate 2,610,057 of CAWUFW010000080.1, read as the reverse complement.
CTCGAACTCGGTTTTGCTTACACTACCACTTCATAGGCATTCTATCAAAACACCTTGAACATTCTGTACAAGGGCTAAGTTCATCAAGCAAGAGGTTATTTATTTTGGCCGCTCGGCAACAGAGCTGTCACAATAGAATAAACAATAGTGGCCTGGCTGGGGGTTCGGCATAGTAATATGGAGGATGTTATTTTATTTATATGACATCAAGTCTTTGTTTAGACAGAGGAGCATTTAGCTGACACTGAGAGGTCGATCCATGCCGGAATTCCAGCTCAGCTGAATTCGGTTTACCTCATGCGAGTGATGCTGTCCGACTCTACACCAAGACTGGCAGCTTGATTACACTAACCCACAGGTAACGGGGAGTTAGATCACCCTACAGGGATTTGGCAGATTCACTCACCCTAGACAAGATAGATAAGGATGTGCTTGGTAGGAGTACACAGGGCCGGACTGGGAACCAAAACCGGTCCTGGCAAAGTGCTCGGCCGGCCCCCCGGGGATTGGGGGTGCGGCCGAGCGGTTTGCCAGGGCCCGTTTTCAGCCGATTTTGTTACAGAGGCCGATATTGCAGCTATGCTGCAAAAACAGCCCTGTAACAAAAACGGCCCCCACCCTGGCAGCCCACCAGGGAATCGCCCGGTGCCCGCTACGGCCAGTCCGGCTCTGGGAGTACACTATATTACAGTACTTGTATGCAAGCATATATTTTCTGTAATAAGCAGTATATCTTTTTCACCATTCTCGTAATGCTAATCACATTATTCTGTTTCCTTCTATTGATTAATACATTCAAGTATTTTACTCGAAAATCACAATGCTTCAATAAATATTGAAATGCTTTACTGTGTATTTCTTGTGCATCTCTTTGGGTATGCATAAGTAACTAAGCGAAAGGTGTCTAGATATGTTACCACAATTTTCTTGGGGAGTTAGGGTTGTCATGTTCGGAGGTTGCACAATCCATCTCTTACCCTGTCAGGTTCGGTGTACAGATGGTGCCCTGTGAGCTGTCAGGACTTGGCCTATATATCCGGATGGTGTGCAGGGAATCAGTCTCGCACAGTTCTGATGGTTATGTTGTCCAACAAACTCAGTTTTACTTGAGAAAGTATAAGCTACACAACACCTGCTCCTTTATTCCTTCTCTTCTATAAGTCGTAGGGCCTCCATGCCTGATCTGGCTTGCTATCTAGCCACAGATTCCTCACCTTTTGAATATTCCCCAGATGCCCAACTGGATCCGGAAACTTTTGAGGAGTATCGCTGTGAGCCGGAAGGTGGCGCCTTAAGGCTCCTCACTGATTGCATTCTGGATATTATGTGCTAGGCCTATATAAGCGGCACTCTTGTGCACCAATGTCAGTTGCTTTTGAGATTGTCCTTGCCCCCAAATGCAGTGTCCCAAAAGCAATTTGGTAAACAGTGTGTAGATTACTAGACTTGGGATCTTATTAATGGGTGCAGTGCAATAACAGAAAAGGGAGAATGGGAGAGTCAGTGAGGCATCTGCAGCCAGTCTCTACCAGAATGAGTTACCGAAGGCAAGTAACTTGTTCTTCTGATACAGACTTCTAGCTGCAGATTCCTCACCTTTTGAATAGATACCAAAGCAATACTTATTGAGAGGCGAGTCTGTGACTGGACTCAAACCAGAAATTACCGCAGGACTGAGTGGACATAATGCCTCTTCCCACTAAACTCACTGTCCAGGCAATAATGCTTCATGAACAGATGCCCACACAGCCGCCTGGCAAATGTCTAATACAGGGACTCCGCATGCCAACGCAGTGGTAGCAGCTTTGTCCCTGGTACTGTTGTACGGCTTATACTTTCTCAGTAAAACCTGTGTGTTTGTTGGACAACATAAACGTCAAAACTGTGCAAGACTGACTACACACACCATCAGGATATGTTGGCCTTAGTCCAGCTAGCTCACAGTGCACCATTTGTACCCCTAGCCTGACAAGGTAACAAATGGATTGTGCAACTTCAGAACATGAAACCCTGACTCCCCAAGGAAATCATGGCAACAGATCTAGAAACCTTTTCGTTTGGTTACTCTTGCATAACCAAAGAGATATACAGCATGCATTTCAATATTTATTTAAGCATTGTGATTCTTGAGCAAAATACGCGCGCTGCAATAATAAATAGAATGAAACTGAATAATGGTATTAGCATAACGAGAATGGTGAAAAAGATAAACAGTTCAACCATTTTTCTCTTTACAGAGAAGATATATGTTTGCATTTAATTACTGTAATATATTGTAATCCTACACCTAGCACTTCCTACCCTAGTGTTCCTTGGGGGGAGTGAATCTGCCAAATCCCTGTAAGTTGATCAAACTCTCCGTTGCCTGTGGGTAACTGTCATCAGGGTGCTTGTCTTGGTGGAGAGATGAGCAGCATCCCTTGCATGAGATAAACAGGACTCACCTGGGTTGGAATTCCAGCATGGGATGACCTCTGTGCCAGCAAAATGCTTCTCTGTCTAAACAAGGGAGTGATGTTGTTTATATAATAAACATCATCCATGTTGCCATACCAAAGCCCCAGTCAGGCCGCTGTTGTGTTCAAGGTATTTAATAATGTGCCTACGAAGTGGAAATGTAAGCAAAGCTAGTTCAGAGATTACCCTGCACAGACACACAAATGAATGTATGTCAAAAGTCGTGTTTTAAGAAAGAAAGCAACGTAAAAACGTGCACATGTATAATAGTAGTGTTTCTACTCGGGCCAATAATGTGACTACATAACACCCACTCCTTGTACATGAGAGGATTAAAAAGCTTCCTAAAACAATGCTAATATATGTAGTGGCATAGACACCTAAAATCATAAAAAGCATTGTGCTCTTTTGAAAACAAAAGCATTCAAAAAGCCAAATTAAAGAACAAGTTACTTACCTTTGGTAATGATATATCTGTAAGAGACATATATTAGTTATATAGATTCCTTACCTTAGAACTACCCCCAGGCATCAGACTGGATCCGGAGAATTTTTTCTCAGCAGTACCCCTGCGTATTGGTTGACTCTGCGTTCGTTGTTGGCATCGTGATCGCCGGAATGACGCCGCGGTATCTACTTAGACGCCGCCCCTGCACGCTGACGTCAGTTCTTTTACATGACATTCCACGCCAGAAGGGCAGAGCCATGCAAGACACTGACCACTGGTGCACAAAACTAGGGCCCTGAAAGGGAGTCCCTTACTCTAGAAGTCAGTTCGCAGAACGTGGAGGATGGGTGGGGCAGTAAGGAATCTATAACGAATATATGTCTCTTACAGATATATTGTTACCGAAGGTAAGTAACTTGTTCATCTGAAAGAGACTATTAGTTATAGACTCCTTACCTTAGAATAGATACCCCAGCAATACCAACCCCGGAGGAGGGTCTGCGAACTAAGTTCACACCAGAAAGTCCTGGAGAACTGAACGGCCAAAGAAGCCGTATCTCCGGACTACTATCCAGGCAATGATGCTTAGTGAATGTGTGCAGTGATGCCCACGTAGCTGCCTGGCAGATGTCACTGAGAGGGACTCCACATCCCAAAGCAGTTGTGGCTGCCATCGCCCTGGTGGAATGGGCGCGCAGTCTTACCGGAGGCTCCTTTTTCGCCAAGGAATAACAGATTTTAATGCAAAGGACGACCCATCGAGAGATGGTTCGTTTTTGCACGGCCCGACCTTTCTTGGCGCCCACATAGCCAACAAAGAGTTGATCGTCCACCCGGAATTGTTTTGTGTGATCCATATAAAATAATAGCGCACATTTGGATCCAGACGGTGGAGTCTCTCCTCCTCCTTGGAAGGATGCAGGGGCAGGAAGAAGGTGAGCAAAGTGATGGTCTGTCCTATGTGTAAAGAGGTAACCACTTTGGGAAGAAAAGAAGGTCTAGTCCGGAGGACAACCTTGTCCGAATGGACAGCAAGGAAAAGAGGTTTAGAAGATAGAGCCTGAAGCTCACTCACCCTTCGATCAGAGATGATGGCAACCAGAAAAGCAGTCTTTAAAGTCAAGAGTCTGAGGGGACAATTATGTAGTGGTTCGAAAGGAGCACACATAAGGTAAGTCAAGACAAGATTCAAGTCCCACTGGGGTATTACGAAAGGAATAGGAGGAAAAAGGTGAGTAATGCCCCTGAGAAATCTATTGACAATAGGGGACTTGAAAAGAGAAGGCTGATCAGGAAGGCGAAGAAAGGCCGAAATGACCGAAAGATAGCCTTTAAGAGTGCCCAGAGCAGAGCCCTGCTGGGCCAAGGAAAGAATGAAGAGGAGAACCTCTGAAAGAGGGGCAGAAAGGGGATCCACAGCCTTTGCTTTGCACCATGCCACAAATTTGTTCCATCTACAGGCGTATACTGTTTTGGTTGAGGGACGCCGGTCTGCCAAGATAACGTTACAGACTTCGGGAGGAAGGTCAAAAGCTGTCAACTGTCACCGCTCAATCTCCGTGCAAGGAGATGGAGGCTGGACAGGTTTGGGTGGAGGACCGTCCCCTGCTGCTGCGACAGAAGATCCTCCCAAAGAGGCAGTCTGATCAGAGGATCGATGGCCATGCTCAGGAGCTCGGGGTACCAGATTCTTCATGCCCAGTCCGCAGCCAGAAGAATGACTTGGGCCCGGTGGCGCTTGATCTTCTTCAGCACTCTGGGCAGAAGTGGTATAGGCGGAAAGGCGTATAGAAAACCGCAATTCCAATTGCGACAAAAAGCGTAGCCGAGCGAGTGCCGCCTTGGAAATTCCAACGAGCAGAACTGCAGACATTGCGCGTTCTCTTCAGTGGCGAACATATCTAACCAAGGCTCTCCCCACTGCTGAAAGAGACCTTGCACCACCTCCGAGTAAAAACGCCATTTGTGATCCATCATGCACCGGCAGCTGAGTTCGTCCACCCTGGCGTGCAGAGAACCTGCCAGGTGTTGAAAAACCAGGGACATGCCCTGTCCGGCTCCGTGTCCAAGTCTAGGGGGAGTCCGGGGTCGACGACGGCTGGGAACACAACCGGCGTAGTAGGTGGCGGAGGCGTCATCAGAGGAATCGGCGCCGGGGGAGGTGTCGTGAGGTCAACCGGAGCTAATCCGGATCCAAGGCTGGATCCCTGGGGGCCCTGCGGCGCCGGAGCCGCCGGCATCAAAGGCCTAGAGCCCGCAGCCGAGTCAGCGGGGTCCGAAGGCATGCCGGTGGAGTTGGGCTGCCCAAAGATGGAGTGGAGGGCTTCGTAAAATGCACAAAGCTGGGCAGGGGATGCTCCGGCTTCTGGGTAAGGAGGGAGGCTCGGAGCCGTCCCAGCAGGCTCCGCGTGCGGAGCCAAAGGACGACGACCTTCCATGTCCCACGTCGCATCGGCCGACGGACGGGGTGAAGGCGAAGAGCAACGGTGCTTCTTCGCCTTCTTCATGTGCTTCGACTTACCCGATGACGAAGACTTCGAGGAGGAATAATGGTGGTGACTCCACGACCGGTCCCGTGACCTCCCTCTCGACCGGGACCTCGAGCGGCGTGGAGCTGACTTCCGGGCCTCCAGAAGCTTTCGGGACCGCTCCCGCAAAGACTTCGGGTTCATGGCCCGACAGTCGGAGCACGACTTCGGGTCGTGGTCGCGCTCCAGGCACCAGAGGCACACGAGGTGTGGGCCCGTAACCAACATCAATTTGTGACAGGTGTCACAAGGCTTGAAGCCGGTTCGCCGATGGGTTATCCCTACGTGCACCAGGAGTCGAACGACTCGAAAAAGATGTCGACAAAAGTCGAAAAAGTGCTAGTCAAAAAAAAAATAAGGGTACCGCTCTCTCCGGATCTGCGCTGGCTGGCGCGGAAAAAGAAAACTGATGTCAGCGCACAGGGGAGGCGTCTAAGTAGATACAGCGATGTCGTTCTGGCGATCACAACGCCAACGACGAACGTGGAGTCGACCGACGCCACCTACCGACGCCCAAGGGCACTGCTGAGAAAAAAATTCTCCGGATCCAGTCTGACGCCTGGGGGTAATTCTAAGGTAAGGAATCTATAACATAGTCTCTTTCAGATAAGGTAATTTAAAAAGGTAATTAAAAAGTGCTGCAATGTAAAAGCAGTTTAGAATGATAAAAACATGGCCAAAGTAAACGTTCCCATAATTCAAAACTGCCAGACTGTTTATGTGTTCTGAGCGGTAGACAAACATTGCTGTTCCCAGCAACCGCAGACGATGTTTCCAGAGGCACCCAGAGCATCAAGTCCATAGAGCAAACATGTTCCAGTCCATCCCCCTCAGAGTCCGCCAAGGGAGGAATGGCCAATACTGAGCCTGCAGAAGAAGAGCCAGGATCCAGATCACAGGAGCCGAACATCCCAGAAAGGCTCATAGTATGCATTTATAAGCAAAGACAAGCACAAAGGACAACGTTTCAAGTGGGCCTTTAGGGAACTCACCATCAATTCTATGGCTGGAGATTGAACCAGTTGCGTTCCTAGGTATATGTCCAGGACACACTCAAAAGTGCACAGCAGAAAACAGGCTGCATGCAATGTAGCCAGACAAGCCGGAAGGACAAGAACCAGTGGTCATTCAATTCCTGAAGTAAGGGTGCACCAAAGACCTGCATAATTCGTTCACAACACAGGAGCATGTGTGGTAGTGCCATCCTCCATTTGGTCTCGTGATGGGACATCCATTGCGGAGCAGAAAGGAAAAAAAAGCACAGTCCCAACAACCAGGAACAGGATAAGTGGTAAGCTTCCAAAAATGCTTCCAAGCATGGAGTATATGAATGATGGAATAACTCTGAAGGCTGTCTGGAAGGTGCTAACCAACGTAGAGCCAATTAACTTTTTTTTAAAAGTGTGCTACTCCTGCAGTACTAGACATGTTAAAAATGCAGTGCACAAGCTCCTCGAAATGGCGTAGGAAATGAGTGCAGAGTAGTGACTGTATCTCAGAAGAAGCCCTTGCAATTTAAAGATCAAATATCTCCCTTGCAGATGTAAAGGTCACATCCTTCTGAACAATAATGCTTTCAGTCTGCTTAACGCATCAAAGTGCACATTCGAAAGCTTTATCGAAGGACAAAGCGTTGCATACGTAACTAAGTGGGCAGGTGGAAACTACTTGCGTATAACATGGCACGAACGCAGAAACCGTCACCAGCTAGGCAATACTCTGTTTCATCCCACAGCAGCTCTGATCATTCAACATCAAATAACTCATTAGAGAGTAATCTGAAAGCTGGACAGATCACAGCAGCCGGAGAACCCTTCAGATAACATTACAAGTTGGCTTTGGATGCATTAAATGCGCCATGGATGGAAACCTCCCTGCAAACCAAGGCATGTCCCAGGGTACTCTCGCTGTCAGTCCCACTAAGAAAAACCTCAGTCTCACCATTCCTACATCGGTATTTGAAAGGTAAGATCCATGACTTGTGTACATACCTTTCTCCTAGCGCCTCATATCTGCCTACTTGATTGTGTTGTAAGAAGTATTAGAAGTGAAAGGTCCAAATTGCAAGAGAAATAAAGCAATGGATTATCCAATCCAAGGAAGGTATTTTTGCAACAGTGAATGTAGTTTTTCTATAATTTCTCTGTGTAACATAGTGTATGTTGCGTCATTCTTGGCCATGATGGTTTGTTGTTTTGTTAGGTTTTAAGGTAATAACAAGCTAGTGGCATTAAGGTGTTTCCATAGAACGACTAGCATGAAGTGTCTGCAGAGTCCAACTCAGTTACATGATAGCCCTAAGCTGGGACTGCCCATGTTCTAAAGAAGACGTCACTATATGATGTCTAAAGAAGACGACACAATGTTACCCAAGGAGTATATCCTGGTGGATAAACTAGTCATATCATTGTCAACTACTGCTAGAGCCCTTTGTAAATTTGCCCTGTCTATTTCATGCATTCTCAGGGGCTTACTGCTGTGAACCCTTCCACACTTCATTGTATAGAGCATACAGAAAGTACTTTCAACGTGGTCTTCGAGGACCTTAAAACGTCTTGCAGTCCCATGTCATCATAAAGAAGGGACAAGTCTTGTTTCACCTGAGTCAATGTGGAATGTCTGAGCCAATCAAGGCACAACTTCCCAACGCTGTAAGTTGTCACCAACCCAGAGTGTTCTGTTCTGCACGTAACGTGGGTCGGGCCCGTTGATCCTAAACGCTTTGGTGTTGTCAAGAAAACGTGCCTGACATCCTTTACTGTCTAACGGCCACACTAACCATAGCTCTGCATTGGTTCGTGAAGAATTGTATGTTACATTGCGAAGCATGTTGTCTAATGTTTCCTCTATGTAGATGGTGAATTACTGCCGATTCACAAAACGTGCAAATGTTTGTTGAGATCCTTTATCTTTGCTAAGCCAGGACAGGGCATTTGCAGCACAGTTTTGTTCAGGAAAATCAATGATGTGGTATAAGGCATGCTCTACTTAAGGCCTCGTTCCCCTGAACCTGCCAATCACTTGTTCTCAACCTTGTCTTTCCAAAAGTCAAACCCTTGTATAGACAGCTGGGAAATGAAAGATGCAGAATAAACCAGCTTGGTGTCAGTGAGCATAGTTTCTTCGCCCGTGAAGGTGTGAGTTTATAATAAGACTCTGGGTCAGCTGGATTGTGACCATAAAAATATGCAAGTTTCTGTGCATATGCTTTTGAGCTACCCCGTGGTGGTGTAGGGCAGTGTTTCCATTGTGTGTAATTAAATACTGCACGTGGAGTACTTGCTTTATGCAGAAAATGGTGACCATAATGGTGAAAACTGAACATTTCATCATAAATGGAACTACCATCATACATTTCTTCAGAATTAAAACAGTAGAATGCTGCATATCATCTAGCATTTCATGTACTGTATCAATGTCCCAATCATCAGAGATAGTACTAGGAGTGATAACGTCATGCAAATAAATTTTAAATACATAAGGAATTTAAACAGTTTCAGTCGGTCCAAATATATATGATACCCTATCCCAAACAGTACATCAGGAACCGGAACAGCAGAAATGGTCAGTAGGGAAAGGTCTTTTCGCACTTCGTGCGATGAAGAATGGGGTGCTAAAACCAAGGTAACCAGTTCAACAGCAGAGCGTTCTGGGAGATAGTGTCCATTCAAAGCAGGAAAAAGATAGACAAAGCCAATCCAGATAAAGAGGAAAAGTGATGCAATTGTAATCCAAATGTATATCCATGGAGGGATCTTTTATGTCTTTTTTAGCCAAATGTAAAGTTCACGCAGTCTACCTTGGGGTGGTAGTGGTGGGTCAGATGAATCCGAAGAGAAGTCATCAAAGTCGATTAAGTAGGCGGTGGCTGTTCAATCTATTTCAGGCAGCTCTGGAGGCTGTGTAGAACTGGGAGTTGACGCGAATGTCGGTATGTTGCGGTAGATACCATCTTTGCCTGTTTACAGAATTAAAAACTGTTTCTGTACATGTTGATTGTATGGTATTACGTGATACTTCAATGTTAGCTGTCCCCAACCGGGGAGAAGAAGCTTCATTGTTGATCAATGTTTCCAAAGGGACCTTCTGTAGGGTAGTGAGAGGAGGCAGGTAACTACCCAGGAGCCCGCTTGGCCTACTATGTAGAACTGGCCACATGATGTGGTTTGATGAGATTTATACAAATCTCTTGTTTTTGCAGCCAGCAAGGGGCAGTAAATGTACAGTTCTGGTACCTTCAACAGCCAGGACAGGTACAAGCCTGAATTCCTTTCTGCCCACGATCTTCTCTTGGACCAGATCTTTTGAATCCAACCAGGAGTTGCTGGTGTGTCCTTCACGTCACCAGTGGCGGAACGTTTCTGCTGGACGGTGCCCTGAGCTTCTTGAAAGTTGTTCAGATCCTGTAAAACATGGTGTTTCTGCTGCCACTATACTGGGACTGTCGAGGGCTGAAACCCACAGCTTAATCCCGAACAGGATTTCATAGGGAGTCCAACCACCCAGGGATTTTCTAGGCAGATTATTGAGGGCTCTTTGGACCCCGTACAGGCGGTGAACCAAACTACAACCTGAACCTAATAGCCTAACTGTTAAAGACGGCTTTAAGTCACAGTTCTTCCTCTACACTACTGTGTTTCCCTCTGGGTAATAGGGGGAGGAGTAAGGCACAGTCACACCCAATTTTCCCATGGTGTCTCTGTAATCGTTAGAGGCGAATACGGAATCCTGGAACCCTGGAGCTACCGCGTATGTCCAGATAAAGACTTGCAGATCTATTATAACAGTTCGGGTGTCAGCCGAACGCTGTGGCCAAACCCATAGGAATCAAGAACAGGAGTTCACTGCTACGAGGATGCATTTGTACGCCCCATCAGACTGTAAAGGGGCGCAGTGGTCCAAATGAACAAGTTACTTACCTTCGGTAACGTACTATCTGGTAGAGACTCTATCTAGCTGCAGATTCCTTACCTTTGAATTTACCAGGTGTCAGGCTGGATTCGGAAACTTTTGCTGAGCAATACCCCTTGCGCACGCCGTTGGGTGGATCCATTCGGCTCCATGTGACATTGCCGGCGTCGTTAGCATCGGTTATGAAGTCGCGGTGCCTATATAGGAGCCACCCAAGTGCACGGACATCAGTACTTTTTGTTTTTTCCACAACAGAAGCGCAGAGCTACGAAGTAACTGACATAGTCATGTGCAGGGCCCTGAGCATGGGAGTAACCCTAGCTCTACATCAGTCCGCACAGCAGGGAGGCATGGGTGGGTCTGTAAGGAATCTGCAGCTAGATAGAGTCTCTACCAGATAATGCGTTACTGAAGATAAGTAACTTGTTCATCTGATAGAGACTTCCAGCTGCATATTCCTTACCTTTGAATTAGATACCAAAGCCATACCATTCCAGCGGTGGGTTGTGGACTAATACCTCAAACTAGAAAGTCCTGCAGGACTGAATGGGCAAAATGCCCATCTCTGCGGACTTGATTGTCCAGGCAGTAATGTTTGGCAAACGTGTGCAATGATGCCCACGTTGCTGCCTGACAGATGTCAGACTGGGACACCCCGAGCCAAGGCCGTAGTCGCAGCCTTCCACCTGGTGGAATGGGCCCTTAATCCCTCAGGGGGCTGCTTCTTTGCCAGGTCATAACAGATCTTAATGCAGAGAAAGACCCAGCGAGAGATGGTCCTTCTCTGCACTGCTCTTCCGTTCTTAGATCCCACATACCCCACAAAGAGTTGGTCATCCACCCGGAACTCTTTAGTGCAGTCAAGGTAGAACGACAATGCTCTTTTTGGGTCCATTGTGGAGACACTCCTCTTCCTTAGAGGGATGTGGGGGAGCACAGAAGGTGGGCAATGTGATGAACTGACCCAGGTGGAATAGGGTCACAACTTTTGGCAAATAGGAAGCCCGGGTGCGAAGCACCACTTTGTCTGGAAAAGACATCAGATAGGGAGGCGAGCAATATATCGCCTGCAACTCACTCACCCTATGGGCAGATATAATCGCCACTAAGAAGGCTGTTTTGATGGTCAACAGCTGGAGAGGACAGTAGTGCAAAGGCTCAAAGGGAGCACACCTCAGGTAGGTGAGGACCAAATTAAGGTCCCACTGAGGCATAACAAAGGGTGTGGGTGGAAACAAATGCACCAGCCCTTTTACAAATCTATGTACAATAGGAGACTTATAGAGAGAGGGCTGGTCTGGCAGCCTCAGAAAAGCAAACAGAGCAGAAAGGTAACCCTTGAGAGTTCCCAAAGCAGAGCCCTGCTGGGCAAGGGTCAGAATGAACAAAAACAGTAGAAAGAGAAGTAGAAAGAGGGTCAATAGACCTTTCTGTAAAGTATAATACAAATTTCTGCCAATGGCAGGTGTATACCGTCTTAATGGAGGGCCGCCAAAATAACATTGCATACTTCAGGAGGAATGTCAAAAGCCATCAACTGCCGCCACTCAAGCTCCACGCATGGAGGCGCAGAGATGACAGGTTTGAGTGGAGGACACTCTCCTGCTGCTGCAACAGAAGATCCTTCCGAAGGGGCAGCCTGATCGGAGGATCAACGCTCATTTTCAGAAGCTCTGGATACCAAACTCTCCTCGCCCAGTCCGGAGCTACAAGAATGACTTGGGCCCGGTCGCTCCTAATCTTCTTCAGAACCCTAGGCAGGAGTTGCATGGGCGGAAAGGCGTACAGCAGGCCTGAGCTCCACTCGCGACGAAAAGCATCACCACGCGATAGCTGCCTTGGAAACTCCAGGGCTCAGTACTGCTGACACTGCGCGTTCTCTTCGGAGGCAAACAAATCTAACCAAAGTTCTCCTCACTGCTGAAAGAGACCTTGCGCCACCCCCAACTGGAGACATCATTCGTGATCCGCTAGGCATGGACGGCTGAGTTTGCCCACCCTGGCATTCAGAGAACCTGCCAGGTGTTGAACCACCAGGGTTATGCCCAGCTGTTCCAGCCATGTCCAGAGATGCAGGGCCTCACAACAAAGGGTCCACGACCCCACCCCGCCCTGCTTGTTGCAGTACCACATGGCGGTGGTGTTGTCTGTGAACACCTGCACTAACTTCCCCTTAACAGAAGGAAGAAATGTCTTCAATGCCAACCGAATCGCTCGACGCTCCAACAAATTGACGTGGAGCCCTGACTCCGCTGGAGATCAGTGTCCCCTGATCTCCACCTCTCCCAGACGGTCACCCCATCCCAGAAGTGACGTATCTGTCACGACTGTGAGGCCTGGTTGGGGAAGGGAGAGGGGTCTGTCGTTGACCCAATCGCGGCTCGTTAACCACCACTGCAGATCTTTCGCAGTCCCTTCTGAGATCTGGACCACATCAGTGAGATTTTCTTGATGCTGTGCCCACTGGAACTTCAAGTCCCACTGCAGAGCCCGCATACGCCACTTGGCATGCTTTACTAACAGGGTGCAGGAGGCCATGAGGCCCAACAGCCTTATAGTTACTCTCAGTGAAATCCAGGATAGAGGCTGAAACATCAGTATCATAGCCCGAATATCCTGGACTCGCTGCTCGGGAGGATAGACCCAAAACTGCATTGGATCCAGAACAGCTCCGATAAAATGGAGCATTTGAGGAGTCAGGTGTGATTTCGGCACGTTTATAGAGAACCCCAGCGAATGCATGAGGTGTGCTGTAGTCTGAAGGTAGGAGAGGAATGCCTGGGGCGAGGACACCTTCAACAGCCAGTCGTCGAGGTAAGGGAAGACTGAAATCCCTTACCTGCGCAGATAGCTGCGTCTACCGCCATCACCTTGGTAAACACCCGAAGGGCGCTGGTTAGGCTGAAGGGGAGCACAGTAAACTGAAAGTGCTCGTGGCCTACCTTGAACCGCAGGTAACGCCTGTGGCCCGGCAGAATGGGGATGTGAAAATACACATCCTGCAGGTCCAATGCCACCATTCAGTCTCCATGGTCTAGGTCAGACAAGACCTGAGCCAGAGTGAGCATCTTGAATTACTCCTTCTTGAGGAAGAGATTGACGGTCTGAAGATCTAAAATGGGCCGCAGCCCCTTGTTCTTCTTCGGGATCTGAAAGTAGCGGGATTAGCAGCCACTGCCTACTTCTGAAACCGTGACCATTCCTATAGCTCGCTTGGCCAGAAGAACAGTAATTTCCTCCTGGAGCAATTTTAAATGATCCTCCGTCAGCCGTACCTGATTTGGCAGAAGAGGAAAGGAAAGGGAGAGAATAGCCCTCCTGAATGATCTGCAAGACCCACTTGTCCGATGTTATGGACTTCCAGCAGGGAAGATGATGATGGATTCTCCCGCCAACTGAGGTGGTATGGTCTTGCAGAGTCAGACTAGGAGTACTTGGAGACTGTGGCTGCCGAGGGCAGGGTGGCCGACGACTTCTGGCTTCCATTCCTAGGCCAGAATGAACCGAGTCCACGTCCCTGCACAGCTTGGGAAGCCTGCGCAGGATGGTGGCTAGGATAGGGCTGACGCGGCTGGAAACCACTTCCGTTCCCACAAAAGGAGCGAAAAGCAGACTGGCCACGAGGAGTAGTAGAGAGGCCTAAGAATCTGGCCGTAGCTCGAGAGTCCTTGAACCTCACTAGGGCCGAATCTGCCTTTTCCCCCAAAAAGGTGGGTTCCATCAAAGGGCATGTCCATCAGATTCGCCTGGACATCCCCCGAGAAGCCAGTTATCCTAAGCCAGGCGTGGCACCTCATGGCCACTGTCGTGGAAATCGATCTGCCCAGCGAATCTGTCGAATGAAGGCCACAGCCGCCAGTGAATTTCGCTGCATCTCTCCCATCCTTAACAGCTTGAGAGAGCACAGCCCGGGCCTCCTCTGGAACTTGTGGCAGCACTTGCGCAACCGTCTCCCAAAGAGAGTGGAAGAAACTGCCCAATAAGCGCTCGGTATTCACCGACCGCAATGCCAGGCTGGAAGAAGAAAACATTTTCTTCCCAAATGAATCCAGCCTCTTGGATTCCCTATCCGGCTGGGCGGAAAGGGACGCGCCCTGGGACGTAGAGGCCTGCACCACCAAACTTTCTGGGGGTGGGGGGTGTTGGCTGAGGGACTTTAGGTCGCCCGGAGCTGGGCGATGGTGGCGGGCGGTTGTCCTATAAGCCCCTGTGCTAGGCTTGGCCCACATGCCTAGAAGGACATCAGTAAGCGCTTCATTAAATGGTAAAAGAGGTTCTGAGGTGGAAGTCCCAGGCTGAAGCACTTCGTTCAGGAGATTACTCCTGACCTCCACTAAGGGCAGCTCCAGTCCAAGGACCTCAGCTGCCCTCTTAACCACCATGGCATAAGATGCCCCCTCCTCCGTAGCCACAGTTGGTGGAGAGAGCGTGCCAGTATCTGGAGAAGTGTCCAGTCCACTGGCTTCTCCAAGTTCCCCATACCAGTCCAACTGCTCTTGAGAGTCATCCTGGTGATCAAGAGGGTCCACAGACCCCTCCCATTCCTCTCCCGAGCCTAGCACATCCACAAAATGCTCAGGCGACAACATAGAACCCCTGGGTTCAATCGGCATCTAGAGACATCATTCTGGCTCCGTGTCGTCGGGGATGAGGATGGGGCTGTCACCGCTGAAGGGCACTGACAGCACAGCAGGCACCACTTCGGGTTCGATGCCGGGGGAGGTCGCGGTGGCACGACCAGCGTCGACCCAGATCCATTATTGGATCCCTGAGGGCCCCACTGGCGCTGTGGCCGGAGCCAACGGCATCGAATCCAATGGGGCCCCACACGACCCTGCAGGGCCCAAAGGTTCACCAGAGCGGTCGGCCTGCTCAAATATGCGGTGCATGGCCTCGTAAAACTCTTTAATCTGAGCAGGGGTCGCTCCGGCTCCCGGAAAAGGAGGGAGGCGCGAACTCGACCCTGGCTCAGGCTCCGCAGAACCGTGCCTGCCTAGAGCGTCGGTGTTGCTTACCTCCTTCTTGGACAGACGACATCCGAGGTGAAGATGAAGTCCCCTTGGACTTTTTCTTCTTCTTGCGCCTCTTCCCTGAGGGTCCCGAAGACCTGGAGTGGGATCAAGAGGACTTTGGTGTCCGGGAGCGGTCCCGTGACCTCTTCCTCGATCGGGACCGGGACCTCCGCTGAGTCTAGCTCGACTGTCGGGCCACAAGGAGCTTCAAAGCTCGCTCCCTCAAGGTCTTAGGAGCCATGGCCCGACAGTCTGAGCACCACTTCGGATCGTGGTCGTGCTGGAGACACCATAGGCATACGAGGTGGGGATCGGTGACCGACATTGTGTGGCGACAGGCGCCGCATGGCTTCAATCCTGTCTTCCTCAAAGACATACCTTGCACACAAAATCTAAAAAAATACAGAAGTCGCGAAAACGGCGAGAAAAAACCTGTCAAAAAGGGGCAGAGGGGTAGCTCTTCCCGGATCAGCACTTAACTGGCACAGAAAGAAAAGTACTGACATCCCCGCGCCTGGGTGCCGCCTATATAGGCACTGTGACGTCATAACCGACGCCGTCACGCGGAGCTGAATGGAGCCACCCGATGGCACGCACAAGGGGTATTGCTCATCAAAAGTTTCCGGATCCATCCTAATGCCTGGGAAATTCAAAGGTAAGGAATCTGCAGCTAGAAGTCTCTATCAGATAAACACAAGCCAGAAGCTTGTCTGAGATCAACAGATGTGTCTGTGGTGGGCGAGCTACGGTGGAAACCTTCATCTGTTGGCAGATGACGCATTTAAGGACAAAGTCCTTGGTCTGTATAAACCTGGTAATCAGTAGCAATGCTGCAATAGTGAAATTGTGAATAGGCCCTCATGTGCTGCTAGGATTAACCCAAACTTTTGATCTGAGTTTGCCATCATTCAATCCCCCACTCCGTGAACCTGAGCAAATGGAATGTTTTGCGCACTTAACTGGTAGGAGTATTTTGTTGGAAAGCCTTTCGGCAATTGGATGCAGTTGTGTGCAGTGTTGACAGCCGTAATAAAGTCTCCAATTATCCTCGTACTAGAACGAGTAATTTCAGCGACTGCAGCAGTTTGCACTGTTACTTTTGCGGCTTCATCAGCCATGGAATTCCCAACAACGTGCATTCTTATTCGCTGATGACTCAGTGTGTGTATGACATGAGCCTGTGGCAAACACGCTTTGAGTTTGGCCACTTATCCCCAAAGCAGCTTGTGCTTTATAGTGTAAACTTTGGAATCTCTGAATCCATTCTGGCTCCAGTAGTGTAAGCACTCATTGTAAGACTGGACCAAATAATAAGAATTACACACAATGAGTGTAGGGAAACCGGGATCTGTATTTTCAAGTGGCAGCATTAGAGCTTTAAGTTCCGCCAGCTGCACTGCCCAATCACTAGTGACTGCGTGTAGGTTTGGGCGGAATTCTCCATCCTCCATTCTACCCTTCATAGCGGCGCAGGATACAGAGTATTGGGCCTTTGTCTCTACTGCAGTCTGGGCAGAACCGTCAGTATAGATGTAATCATACTGATCTAGAGGTAGGACTTCATTAGGCAGAGGATATTCATTTGCATATTGTAGGTATGCTTATGTTTGTAGTGTAGTCAATTTTGCAATCTACATCTGTTGCTGTAAGAGAGTTAGCCCATTACATCCATTGTGAATGTAAAGCTTCTTTGTTTGGAATGCTGGCCTTTGTGACAGCCTCTTAGGCTGAGACCACAGCAATGACAATAATGCATTTCAACTGCACCAAAGATCTTTCTCTTACTACAGCAGTCTGTACCACCGTCAGAATCTTCTATCGGTGAAAAACACATTTCTACATTAGTGTATAAATGCGATTTATATGCAATTGCTACAGTGTCTCCTTCCTTGAATGTGACATAGGTGTACCCTGATGCACCCGCAAGTATATGAATCACCAGGTTTGTGGTGTTAACATGTGTATAAATGTTTTGAAGCTATCATGCCAGCTTATACTGAACGTAGGATTTGTGTGTATAGTTGTCCAATGTGAACTTGAAAAGTCTGGATTAATCAAGTTGTAGAATGGTTTTACACACTCTGCATAATCTAGAATGTATGTGCTGCCAAAGTTCAGAAAACCCAATATTGATTGGAGTTTCTTCAATGTGTTTGTTGCTTGTAGAAGCGCACACTTCGAGGAAATGTGTTGCAAGGTTTCTGCCTTCACTTGACAATTCTGATCCTAGAAACAGGACATTGAGGTAGGCTATTTTTGATTTCTTGAAATTAAATTTGTAGCCCATGTGAGCAAATCCCCAAACTATGAAATCTACTCTAGCCAAGTGAGTTGAAAGGTCATCATCCATTAGGTCTATGTCATCAATGTAGGACAATGCCTGGTAGTCAAAATCTTGCAAAAGTTCTGTAACCCAGGCTGAAAACAACCCTGGGCTATTCTTATACCCTTGGGGCAATCGACAGAACTGCTTCTGAGAACCTAGAGCACTGAATGCGGTCAAATGCCTGCTTTCAGGTGCTATATTTTGGCAGAAAAATCCTTTGGAAATGTCTAATGTAGTTTTGTATCTTTTACGCACTATGTTGTTCATTAGTGCTGCACTATGCGCGTTTTGTACAGAAAATGTGCAGCGGTGTTTAAGTGTCTGTAATCTAACACTAAATGATATGAATGGTCTGGTTTCTTTACTGGAAACAAAGGATTGCTAATAGGGGAGGTGCAACTTTCAATTACACTTTGGTATTCAAGTTGTGTGTTTCTCCAACTTGTTTTTTAGTCTAATTTTTAATGGAGTATTGTCTTTGTGGTTAAAGGGTTGACCTCACAGGTATGATATGACAAGGGGAACCGTAATCCCACCCCACATGGTTGTGGTATAACAAAGGAGCTTGCGCTAAGATCCACTCCTTAGCGTATGAATTTTAACTGCATCTAGGACGAGGTCAGAAAAAGCAGGTAAAATTACCATTTCTCCCTCAGGGCAGTACACAACAAACTGATGGCCAATCCTTTTCAGTCAAGAAAATGTCATAGCCGAATGACAGGTTCTCCCAAAAGAGAAAATTTATGGTACGTTATGTCCCCCTCCATTTGGAGTTGCATTTTTTTTTATAGTTGACGTGGGACACTCACTCTCCTATCTGGTGTTTCCACCTGGATATGGTCACCCATTGCTACAACCACCAGACACTCCATTAGATTCCGGCAAACTATCGGGACTTCTGCCGCGCTGTCCAGCATGGTCAGATCCCACTTACCCGCTCAGAAACAATGTCCTCAATATCGGAGGCATGCCTGACTTTGATGCCAGCTACCTTCTTCTTGAATTGAGGCTTGGACTGTTTAGGTTTGTCTTTCTGTTATATAAAGTCAGATGAGCATTGCGAGCCCTTTAGTTTTTTGGCTCCTCTGATCTGCGCTCCAATCAGCCCCCTCGCTCCGAGGGTTTTTCGGATGAATCCTGAAAGGAACGAGATGACCTTGTATCAGTATCCTGATATCAATCAGGCACATTTTTTTTTGTCCTATCACCATAGCATCTGCAAACTCAGGCTATTACATGATTGCTATACGGCTCTCAGCCTGCTGCATTTGCATTGGCCCCCACCGCACCAGCCAAGCCAAATGACCCGTCATCCACAGCAGCACCTCTGGGTAATCATAGGACCATTCTTTCTGTTGATACCGGTACCAACATACCACTCCACCTCGAAAAATTGGCCCATATCCTATTCGTCTCGCTAGGCTTACCCTTAGTGCCCAAACAGCTAGTCCAATGTACCGCCTTGAGCCAGTCTGTTGGGGGGGGGGGGGGAATGGGGGGGATGGATCAGTCCAGCGCTTACAGATCTATCTCCTAGTTAAAAGCACAAGATAAAACAGGCCCTTCTGTTCTCTACTCAACAGGCTACATGAGGCCATATCTACCCCCCGACCAACATAAGACTTAGCTTGATATTGACTCCCAAGATGTCCTTTACAACATACAACGTCCTCCCAAAAACTCCTTGATCCCAGAACAGATGAAAAATGTGTTCATCATTAGCTTTTAAAAGACCACACCTTCTACATCGGAGGGTCAGATCTTGTGCAAAGCATGCAATCTTTTGAGAGACCCAATACAATCTGTTGATAGTAAAAAAGTGATTTTGCTTGAGATTGGCTGACTTGACCACAAAGTACAATAACTTCAAGGATGGTTGCTATATAAGTTGTAACTCAGTCTCCTGGATGATTCCTTCCCATACTGAGTATGGCGCCACCATTCTCCGCATCCAAAAACTTCCAATACCAGATGGCAACCTCCTTACTTTCAGGTCTCACATCCTGTAATATTGACTCAACTTCCCAGGCACCCCCATCTCCTGAGTTGCGCTTGCGAGACAGGAGTACAACAGAAGATATTTGAACCTCGATAAGGCGCCACCAGTCCTAGTGTTTAAAACTTCCAAAGGTAGTGTCCCCATTACTGCAAACAGCTCCCCCCAGGCAGCTATTCTAGTCCTCCTTAGTGGAAGGCTCAACCGGTCCCTCAGACACTCCAGGGTACCCTGGGAATCCCAAATAGGTGCAAAGTCAGAATAGTAGCCAATACCTTCCTGACTAAATCAAAGACTCAATGCAGTCTTTAAAACCTTTAGCCGTACTTAAAAAAAAAAAAAAAAAAAAAAAAAAAGAATTCAGGGCACCAAATGTATATAGGATCCCTGTGGATCCAGACTCCCTCACCATCTCCGCTAAGATCACTTCCCAAGGTTGAACTATCCGGCATACCCAAAAGCATCCTATAGTTTTTAAACTGAAAGGCCATACAATACAGATTCAGGTTCAGCAAAGCTAGGCCACTCTTCACAAGCCTGCACCTCAGCTTTTTCCACACTAGCCTAGCCCCACCTGAGGCCCATATAAAGCTTGTTATTTTCCCCTGAATCTGGTCTATTACCAATCTTGGAAATGTGGGGGGGGGGCCGCCAATTGAAAAGACATCAGCTTGGGGAGGATCGACATTTTAATCCAGTTCACTGACCCATAGATTGTTAATGGCAAATTCTTCCATCTAGCGAGTAATACATCCACCTCCTTCGCCACCCTCCCTAGATTAAGCTGCAGTATTGCCTCCAGGGGGTTTACAATAACAATGCCCAGGTACTTAATTTCCGCCCGGGCCTCCCCAGTCCAGTCTGCTACATTCCAACACATCACCTCCAATTCGGAATTGTTCACAAAGCATCCCGATAAGGCCCCAAATTCCTCCACCAACCTTTCCACCCTAGGGATACTATGAACAGGGTCTGATGTATAGATGACCAGATCATCTGCATATAGCGCAATCTTACTGAAAAAAATAGGAGCAGAAGGTAATTCCCTGAGCATCCATTCCAAGTAGCTGGGCAAACTGCTTGATGTAAATTTCAAACAGGGGAGGAGACTAGGGGGTAACCTTGCAGAGTGCCTCTGCGGATATCAAAACTCCTGGTCAATGACCCATTAAGCAAGATTCTAGCCGACGAGTTAACATATAACCTCTGAAGCGTTAAAATAAAACAAGGACTGAGACCCAGTACCAGCAGGACCTCCAACAAGTAAGCTCAACATACTTGATCTAATGCCTTGGCAGCATCAATTGTGACCACTGCCAAAGGCATCAAGCAGTAGCTAGATCTATAGATCCAATCATCTGCTGGGTAAGCTCATGAATCTGCCGCTTTGGTACAAAGCCCTTCTGATCTGGATTTATTAACTAAGGGGCTAGCTTGGCCAGTCTCCTGGCCAAAATACTCATGAAGACCTTATAATCTGCATTCAGTAGGGAGATTGGTCAGTAAGAATAAGCCTTTCTAGGATCCTTGGCAGGCTTTAAAATCAATACAATCGTAACTTCCTTCCACGAGTTAGGGATCTGCACATTCCCCGGATAAACTGAATTAAAGAACAAGTTACTTACTTTGGGTAATGATGTATCTGTAAGAGACACATATTAGTTATAGATTCCTTACCTTAGAATTACCCCCAGGCATCAGACTGGATCCGGAGAATTTTTCTTCAGCAATAGCCCTGCGCGTCGGTAGGTCGTGTCGGTCGACTCCGCGTCGTTGTTGCCGGGATGACGTCGCGGTGCCTACTTAGACGCCACCCTTGCGCGCTGACGTCAGTTCTGACAACTTTCTATGCCAGAAGCGCGACCCATGAAAGACACTGACCACTGGTGCGCTACAACTAGGGCCCTGTAAGGGAGTTCCTATCCCTAGAACTCAGTTCGCAGAGTAGGGAGGATGGGTGGGGCAGTAAGGAATCTATAACTGATAAATGTCTCTTACAGATACATCGTTACCGAAGGAAAGTATCTTGTTCATCTGAAAGACTATTAGTTATAGATTCCTTACCTTAGAATAGATACCCCAGCAATACCATCCCCGCAGGAGGGTCTGCGAACCAAGTTCACAACAGAAAATCCTGGAGGACAGAACGGGCAAAGTAGCTGTCCCTCCGGACTTGACTATCCAGGCAGTAATGTCTGGTGAACGTGTGCATAGAAGCCCACGTGGTTGCCTGGCAGATATCAATGAGTGGAATGAGCTCGCAGCCCCACTGGAGGTTTCTTTTTAGCCAAAGCGTAACAAACCTTTTTTGACACCCACATAGCCAACAAAGAGTTGATCGTCCACCCGGAAATCCTTAGTGCGGTCACAGTAGAAAGACAGCGCACGTTTCGGGTCCAGGCGGTGGAGTCTCTCCTCCTCCTTGGAAGGGAGCGGAGGCAGGAAAAAGGCGGGCAGAGTAATAGTCTGTCCGATGTGAAAAGGAGTGACAACTTTAGGCAGGAAAGAGGGCCTCATTCGAAGCACCACTTTGTCCGGATGGACCGAGAAGAAAGGGGGCTTAGAAGAAAGAGCCTGAAGCTCACTCACTCTGCGAGCAGAGGTGATGGCAACAAGAAAGGCAGTCTTAAGAGTGAGGAGCCTAAGATCACAGTTGTGAAGAGGCTCGAAGGGAGCGCACTAAAGGTAAGTCAAAACAAGGTTCAAGTCCCACTGAGGCATTATGAAAGGAGATGGAGGAAAGAGATGAATAATGCTTTTAAAGAACCTACTTGCAATAGGGGACTTGAACAAAGAGGGCTGATCTGGTGGCCGAAGAATAGCAGAAATGGCTGCCAGGTAGCCCTTAAGAGTGCCCAGAGCAGAGCCCTGCTAGGCCAAAGAAATAAGGAACAAAAGAACCTCAGAAAGAGGGGCAGAAAAGGGATCCACAGCCTTTGCTGTGCACCATGCCACAAACTTGTTCCATCGACAGGAGTATACCGTCTTAGTGGAGGGGCGCCTGGCTGCCAAGATGACATTACAGACTTCGGGAGGAGGGTCAAAAGCTGTCAACTGTCTCCACTTAATCTCCACGCAAGGAGGCGGAGGCGGGTGGAGGACCGTCCCCTGCTGCTGCGACAGAAGATCCTCCCGAAGGGGCAGTCTGATTGGAGGATCGATGGCCATGCTCGGGGTACCAGACTCTCCGTGCCCAGTCCAGAGCCACAAGAATGACTTGGGCCCGGTCACGCTTGATCTTCTTCAGCACTCAGGGCAGACGTGGTACAGGTGGAAAGGTGTACAGGAGGCAACAGCTCCACTCGCGATGAAAAGCGTCGCAGTGCGAGTGCCGTCTTGGAAACGCCAATGCGCAGAACTGCTGACATTGCGCGTTCTCTTCGGTGGCGAACAGATCTAACCAAGGCTCTCCCTACTGCTGAAAGAGACCTAGTACCACCTCCGAGTAAAGATGCGATTTGTGATCCATTAGGCACCGGTGGCTGAGTTTGTCTGCCATGGCGTTCGGAGAACCTGCCAGGTGTTGAACCACCAGGGTAATGCCCTGATGTTCCAGAGATGTCCAAGGGTGAAGAGCCTCTTGACAAAGGGTCCACGACCCCACCCCGCCTTGCTTGTTGCAGTACCACATGGCGGTGGTGTTGTCCGTGAACACCTGCACTGCCTTCCCCTTGAGGGAGGTAAGGAATGCCTTCAGAGCCAAGCGAATCGCCCAGAGCTCCAACAGGTTGATATGGAGACCGGACTCCACCGGAGACCAGACGCCTCTGATCTCCGCCTCTCCCAGGTGGCCACCCCATCTCAGAAGTGATGCATCGGTCACCACCGTGAGGTGTAGTTGGGGATGGGAGAGGGATCTGCCTCTGACCCATCCTGGTTCGTCAACCACCACTGCAGTTGTTGCGCAGTCCCCTCCGAGATCTGGACGTAGTCGGAAAGATTCCCCTGAAGCTGCGCCCACTGGAACTTCAGGTCCCACTGCAGAACCCGCATATGCAATCTGGCATGATCCACCAGCAGGATGCAGGTGGCCATGAGGCCCAGCAGCCTCATTCTCACCAAATTCCGGGATAGAGGCTGAAACATCGGTATCATTGCCCAAATATCCCAGACTTGCTGCTCGGGAGGATAGGCCCAAAACTGCACTGTGTCCAGAACAGCTCCGATGAAAGGGAGCATCTGAGAGGGAGTCCGGTGTGACTTCGGCACGTTGATAGTGAACCCCAGCGCATGCAGGAGGTCCGCCGTAATCTGGAGGTGGGCAACGACAGCCTGGGGCGAGCCCGCCTTCAACAGCCAGTCAAGATATGGGGAAGACTGGAACCCCTGATCTGTGCAGATGAGCTGCGACCACCGCCATCACTTATGTGAACACCCAAGGGGCACTGGTAAGGCCGAAGGGGAGCACTGAACTGAAAATGCTCGTGGCCTACCGTGAACCGTAGGTAATGCCTGTGGGCTGGCAGGACGGGGATGTGGAAATAAGCGTCCTGCAAGTCCAATACCACCATCCAGTCTCTGGGGTCGAGGGCAGACAGGACCCGAGCCAAGGTTAGCATTTTGAACTTCTCGTTCCAGAAGAAGCAGTTGAGGGCCCTGAGGTCTAGAATAGGACGCAGGTCTTTGTCCTTCTTGGGCACCAGAAAGTAGCAGGAATAGCAACCACAACCTACTTCTGGCGCAGGGACCCTCTCGATAGCTCCCTTGGTCAAGAGAGCAGAGACTTCCTGACAGAGAAGCGCCATATGACCCTCCGACTGGCCCGCCCGCTGGTTCCCAGACCCGCGTCGCTGGGTCCCAAGTCCGCGGCCACACAGATGTTAGGCAGCTTGCGTGGGCTGGACTGGGTCGGACGAGGAGGGGTGCCCCTTCCGTAGCCACGAAAGGGACAAAAGGCGGACTGTGGGGGACGGGAAGACGCAGCGAGGCCTAAGGATCTGGCTGTAGCACGAGAATCCTTAAAACGCTTGAGCGCCGAGTCTGCCTTGTTGCCAAAAAGGCAACGGCCATCGAAGGGCATGTCCAGCAAGGTTGTTTGAACATCCCCAGAAAAACCAGACGTCCTCAACCAGGCGTAGTGCTGCAGGGCTACCGACGTGGCAATCATTCTGCCCAGAGAGTCGGAGGTATCCAGTCCACAGCTGATTGTGAATTTTGCTGCGTCTCTCCCATCCGCCACTGCCTGGGAGACAATGGACCGGGCCTCCTCCGGGCACTGAGGTGGCACTTGCGCAACCGTATCCCAGACTGTATGGGTATTGCGGCCCAAGAGGCATGCAGTATTCACGGACCGCAGCGCCAAGCTGAAGAAAGAGAACATACGCTTCCCAAGATGATCCAGCTTCTTGGATTCCCTATCCTGGGGTGCGGAAGGGAATGCGCCCTTGGAGGAAGAAGCTTGAACCACTAAGTTCTCAGGGGAAGGGTGGTGGGAAGAGGAAAATGGGATAGTCCGGAGCCGGGAAGTGGCGGAGGCAGGCATTCGTCCGTTCCACAGGAGCCCCTGTGCTGGGCTTGGACCAAGTGCCCAGAAGGACGTCCGCGAGGGCTTCATTGAAGGGCAAGAGGGGTTCAGAGGAAGTTGCTGCTGGTTGAAGCACCTCTGTCAGGAGGTTAGTTCTGACAGCCACTGTAGGGAGCTCAAGGCCCAAAGCTTCGGCTACCCTACACACCACCACTGCATAGGAGGCTCCCTCCTTCGTAGCCATGGTAGGGGGAGAAAGCATGCCAAAGTCTGGGGAGGTATCCAGACCACTGGCGTCACCCAATTCCTCTCTCCAGTCCGGTTCTTCCAGCTGGTCTGTCAAAGGGTCCAGCGACCCCTCCCAGTCCTCATCATCACCCTCAGGGCGATAGGGAACACCTGGGATGAACAAGGGAACAAAAGTACCCTCCCGCGTCAGATTCGACATCGGCCGATGTCGATCCAGCTCTGGGTCCATCTCGGGGATGAGGACGGCGTCGGCCGGGGGCGCGGCCGGCGCTGGGGGCGTTGTCGCCGGGATCGGCAACGGCTAAGGTAGAGTAAGGTCGACCGGCATCGATCCAGATCCAGGCCTGGATCCTTGGGGACCCTGTGGCACTGGGACCGGAGCCGCCGGCATCGAAGGCCCCCAAACGGCTCCGTGGGGCCAAAAGGCGGGCCAGCGGAGTCGGGCTGCCCAAAGTAGCGGTGAAGGGCTTCGTAGAACGTACGAAGCTGAGCAGGGGACGCCCCTGCTCCCGGAAATGGGGGGAGGCGCGGAGTCGTCCCTGAGTCAGGCACTGGAGACGGAGCCTTAGAGCGACGACGCTCCGGGTCCCGCGTCGCGTCAGCCAACCGATGGGGAGAAGGTGAAGAGCGACGGTGCTTCTTCGCCTTCTTCTTGTTTTTCGACTTACCCGAGGAGTGCGAAGACTTGGACGAGGTGTGGTGGCTCCGCGACCGGTCTCGCGACATTCCCCTCGAGCGAGACCTGGAGCGATGCAGAGCCGACTGCCGGGCCTCCAAAAGCTTTCGGGTCCGCTTCCGCAAAGACTTCGGATTCATGGCCCAACAGTCGGAGCACGACTTTGGGTTGTGGTCACGCTCCAGGCACCAGAGGCACACGAGGTGCAGATCCTTCACGGACATCAGTTTGTGACAGGAGTCACAAGGCTTGAATCCGGTTCGACGATGGGACATCCCCCGCGCACCAGGAGACAAAAAAGTTTAGTCAAAAAATGACTAAAGGAAAGCTCTCTCCGAATCTGCGTTAGGCTGGCACAGAAAAAGGAAAGAACTGACGTCGGCGCGCAGGGGCAGCGTCTAAGTAGGCACTGCGATGTCATCCCAGCAACCCAATGCCGGACGCGGAGTCAACCAACGCCACCTACCAACGCGCAATGGTATTGCTGAAGAAAAA
This sequence comes from Calotriton arnoldi, assembly GCA_963921515.1. Lineage (NCBI taxonomy): Eukaryota > Metazoa > Chordata > Amphibia > Caudata > Salamandridae > Calotriton > Calotriton arnoldi. The sequence goes on along the minus strand of CAWUFW010000080.1, from coordinate 2,583,495 downwards.
TTCTCCAGATCCAGTCTGACGCCTGGTGGTAATTCTAAGGTAAGGAATCTATAACAAATAGTCTCTTTCAGACCAATATCTCACACACTGGTACAATCTCCTCCTTTAAAAGCTTATAAAGCTCTGAGGGGATGGCGTCGGGACCTACCGTCTTTCCGTTCTTAGTACGCGACAGGTGCTCCCAGATTTCCTCCTGGGAAATCTGTGCCCCTCAAACACGCTTTGCCCTCCACCTTGAGCCCAGGGAGGTCGATGCCCCCAAACAATCCCTAAGCTTATCCAGATGTGGGAAGCCCTCTTCACTATACAGTGTAAAAAAATAAAGAAACCAGGGGCCCCTGCATGTCCTCAACCTTGTTTGACGAGCCGGCGTTATAAAAGAAAAAGTCTGCACTAGTTTTTTTCAATGCAGATACAACACCTGCATCCAGGAGGATAGCTTGTTTTAATGTCCACCTTGAATTTTGCCTATTTTCTGGGCATTGGAGTAACATCGTAACAACGGAATGATCCAAAATATGCCCAGGAAGATGGTTAACCTCTTATTTTAACCCCCAAATATCTATCAGCAAAGTAGTAATCCAGTCTGGAGTAGTGACCATAATTTTTACTATGGAATGTTAAGCCTCTCTTCGAGCTGTTTAGGTGTCTCCATACATCCGCCATCCCTAAGGCTTGGAGCATATTTCTAAGAGCCTGTCTAGTCCTTGGACGCAGCCTCTCTGGTAAGATCAATCTAAGGTGGGGTCCAATAGGGTATTGAAACCTCCCCCAAAGACCAACGGGCTATTCACTCAACTGGATTACACTTCAGATTTACAATACGGTGGGGGTCATCCAAATTCGGATCATCGCATCCTACACATGCAAACTCAAAGCTGGCACATCTCATGCCTGCCAAGGCCCACCTACCAGAGCTATCTGTTTTTGTGAATGAGACATCCACCTCAGCACCCTTCCTTACCAAAATCATGACCCCCCTTACAATACTCTGCTTGATCTGGGACCACGTAGCTCTCCAACCATCTGAATTTGGAAAAAAGGGCTCTACTCATTCGCGGTCAAGTGGGTCTCCTGCAAAAAAAAAACAATATGGGAAAGGCTCTCTTCAAAATACTGCATCACCAATCTCCGTCTACCTTGACTCCTAAGACCATTAACATTCCAGGTTACAAAACATATCTCCTTACCACCACCCATCATTTTCAACAAAATTTAAAACCCTCATCAAATGGGTTATCTGGGGCCTGTGAACTACTGCTTGGTGACAGAGGCCATCCCCCCCCCCAGTGCCCATTCCCACCCTGGGGAACCCTCCCAATATTTGTAGACAGAGAGGATGCCTAATGAGCTCCCCCAGGAGACACTAACAGATCACACTCAAAAACACTTTGCTGCGATGCACCTCTGCCCGCACAACCCTGCAAACCTGCCATTCAAGGACTTCCAAACAATCAGGAAATTGCTCTTTTTTTAATGGTATCAATCAGTGCATCTACATCTTCCACAGCATGGCAGTTAAACATCTGGTTATTCCACATGATGCAGAGCATTGCTGTAAATTTTAGTTTTACCTTTGCCCTCAGTATATGCAACTCCTCCATTCTCCTGCCAAGCTCCCACTGCCACTGGTCTATTTCTTTGCACGCATCTGATCTAATAGTGAAAGAGAACCTGTTAGTCGTGAAGGAGCCACTCCTTATGGCTATACTCAATATTGCCTCCTTTACTACATATGAAAGGAAATTTACCAAAATCTTCCTTGGTTTCTGCCGTTGAGGGTTCCTAGCTCCTTCCTCAGCCTCGGGTACGTTCAGAAATCTGAGGTTATTCCTCTGGGATTGGATTTCGATCCTCTCAAGATCTTCCCTCAGTCCTTGATTTTGCTTGGTTAGCAAACTAATCCCGGTAGTATTTATGACATCCTGTTTGAGTCAACCTCCTCCTCTAATGCACTAGTATGATCATCCAATTCATCGAGCTTCTGGGACAGAGCAGGAGGCTTGAATACCCACCTGGTTAGCCTCGGAGACCTCATACCTACCTTTCATCTCTTCTTTTAAGCCCAAGAGGATGGCTGCTAGCGATTCCTCTGATTGCGCCCTACTTATTTCGCAATCCTTCTTTCGCTGGCCATGCTGGCCTCTGACAATGCTCATCAACCTGCTGCCATAAACTCTGGTGGCTAATCCTTTTCTGCCAAGAAAATGTCACAGCCGAATGACAGGTTCTCCCAAAAGAAAACATTTATGGTACGTTGTATGTCCCCCTCCATTTGGAGCTGCATTCTATATAGTTGTAAATGCGGGACACTCACTCTCCTATTTGGTGTTTCCACCTGGATATAGTCACTCGTTCCTACTACTGCCAGACACTCCATTAGATTTTGGTGAACTATCAGGACTTCTGCCGCGCTGTCAAGCATGGTCAGAGCCCAATCAGAAGCAGTGTCCTCAATATCGGAGGCATGCCTGACTTTGATGCTAGCTACCTTCTTTTTAAATTGAGGCTTGGACTGTTTAGGTTTGTCTTCCTGTTTTATAAAGTCAGATGAGCGTTGGGAGTCCTTTAGTTTCACATACTCCTTTGATCTGCACTCCGATCGGCCCCCTATCGCTGAGCATGTTTCAGCTGAATCCTGAAAGGACGAGATGAAAGTGTATCAGTAACCTCATACCTATCAGACGTTCTAATATTTTCACGGTTACACATATTATAGTGTTTTTCAGTGGCCGCCTGTTGAAGCGAACCACCCTGTGCTTTCGTCTTTTCTTTATTTTTCTTATTATCCCACTTCTTCTTTGTAAAAGAGTCCGATGCCTGCTTAGAGTAATCCTTTTCAGAATTACACTTATTTTGTGGTTTACTAGGTCTAACTCCCAAATTATCTCTACCTATGGATGCATAGGTCACCTCAATTTTTGGTAATTTATGTTCCTGTTGTCCCAGAGCCAAATTTGTAAGGCACTGGCATTTAGCCAACGCTGCTGCTTCCCCTTTAATGTCACTTAACATTATAGCAGATACTGCAGCAAAGTTGTCCATCAGTTTCATCCCCAAATCCAGGGCAGGGGCTGCCTGTATTCATTTTGGATCTATTTAAGCACTTCTGGCAAAACAGCTAATGAGGTTGTACCATGTGATCTGGTATATACTGCAGCGAAGACTGTACCCCAAGTGGCGCAGTCTTCCATCAGGGGAAACATCCCCATTGGCAGGCATATTGTGAGATTCTGTGCTTTTCCTGAGTTCCCGTATGGGGAAACACTGCTTCAAGCAGACTTCTTTTTTGTGCAGTCCAGAAAGGAATTTCCTTCAGTCTGATGGGAATTTTACCCATGACTGCATTGATAGTCACTGGACTAATTCAGAGCATACTCATTTGTGGTTGTGCAGCCCTTGCAGGATTGATTGTCATTATTCTCATGACAAATTGTGTCAAACATCTATATGTTCTAACCAGATCTGTATATACTATATATAGGTCTGGAAGGATAAGTTACTTACCTGTAATCCTAGTTCTCTTCCAGGGGTATACTCATCAAAGTCATAAGCACTGAATTATCCCCGCCCACGTGCGGGATCCCGGAGCATATAGAAAAATATATATATATATATATATACCCGGGTCCACAAGTGTATAACACTTCCGAAACATACACATGTATATACATATAAAAATGCAGCCTAAAACTGTTCCAATAAGGCAAACCGCCAAAATTACATAGGTTTCTCTTGTATGAAAATAATCCCCTAAATACATTTTGTAATAGAGAACATACACTGTAATAGTATCATACAAGAATCCTTTATTTTCAGAAAAGGAAAACAGGTAATAGCAGGCAGTTGGCCCATAGGCTGCATAGATAAATAACTATCATAGTACAGTAAAAAACTGGCACCTTGCCTTTAAGGCTTCCAAGATTCTGGATACCGTGCCTTTAAGACCTCCAGGAGGCCCTCTGCTCCCATCATGCACCACAGGTGACAGTTAGGTCAGTTCTTTTTTACGGTGTACTAACTTGTATCACCCTGAGTATAAGATGCACAACACACAGTATTGTACCATAATTGCTCGTCCGGGGAGGTGGGACGGTTGCTTATGACTTTGAGGAGTATACCCCTGGAAGAGAACTAGGATTACAGGTAAGTAACTTATCCTTCTCTTCCAGGGGATACTCATCAATAGTCATAAGCACTGTATAGAGTAGCAAGCCCATACCCACTACTTCGCGGACGAGCAAACCAGTACACAAAATATATAACAATGCATCTTAAAATGTAATCAACCAAACAAATTTCTCAACGAGGCCTGCCCAACTTGGGCATCTGCCTGTGCGTCAGAGTCCAAACAGTAATGGCGAGAGAAAATATGAACAGAACGCCATGTAGCTGCTTTACAAATTTCTACTATAGGAACATTTCTAAGGAGAGCCGTGGTAGAGGCTTTTCCCCTGGTAGAATGTGCTTTAGGTTTTCCCTGAAGAGACTTCTTGGCTAGTTGGTAAGCCAAAGATATGCAAGAGACTATCCACCTAGAGATGGATCTTTTAGAGGCTGCCAAACCGGTATTTATGGAACCATAGTTAAACAACCGGTCTGGTTTTCTCAATAACTTAGTTTTGTCTAGATAAAATTTCAGTACTCTTGAGGTCTAGGGAATGGAGGGACCTCTCAGGAGGAGTCGTGGGATTGGGAAAAAATGTGGGCAGAGTGATAGTCTGATTGATGTGAAAATCTGAGACAACCTTAGGTAGGAAACTCGGATGGGTTCTTAAAACTACCTTGTTTGCAATGGAAAACAGTATAGGGCTCGTTACAGCACAAGGACTGTATTTCACTAACCCTGCGGGCAGAAGTGATGGCAACTAAAAAGGCAGCTTTCCATGACAAGTGCTGCAGAGAAGCCCTGTGAATTGGCTCAAAAGGAGCACCCATTAGTTTTGTAAGGACTATGTTGAGCTCCCAAGGTGGAGAAGGAGATCTCACTGGGGGTAAACCTTCTTTATCCCTTCAAGGAAATCTTTAACCACTGGCATCTGGAAAAAAGAAACCCGTGTAGGGCACTTTCTGTATGCAGTGATTGCTGTGAGGTGAACTTTAATTGAGGAGAACTGCAGCCCAGATTTGGCCAAATGTAGTAAGTAAGGCAAGATCACCTGCTCTTGACCCCTCACCGAATCATGAGCATTGTTCATGCACCACAAGTAGAATCGCTTCCATTTGAAAGCATAGGATGCCCTGGTGGAAGGTCTCTTGGCTTCCTTGAGAATGGACATACAGTCCGCTGGTAAGTGGAAGTGTCCGTATTGCAGGACCTCAGGAGCCATGCTGTCAATCTGAGGGATGAGAGATTGGGATGAAACACTCTCCCTTCGCTCTTGGATAACAAGTCTGGACGGCAAGGCAACCTCTGGTGTGGCATCTCGGATAGTTGCAGAAGGTCCGGGTACCACCACTGACGCGGCCATTCCGGAGCTATCAGGATCATCCTGGAGTTGGTCCTGTAGAATTTGTTGATCACTGCTGGGATGAGAGGCAGTGGCAGGAAGGCGTACAGTAATGTCTGAGACCATTTTATCAAAAGGGCATTCCCCCGTGACCCTGGCTGGTGAAACCTGGACGCGAAGACGGGGCATTTGGGGTTTGCCGCGTCTGCGAAGAGATCGATGTCTGGCACTCCCCATTGCCGGAAGATGTCTTGAGTGACTTAGCTGTTTAGCACCCAGTCGTGAGCTTCTACGAAGTCCCTGCTTAGGGCGTCTGCCTGGACATTCAGAGACCCTGGCAGGTGAATGGCCACAATGCACAAGTTACTTACCTTCGGTAACGATATATCTGTAAGAAACATTAGTAGTGATAGATTCCTTACCTTAGAATATCCCCAGGCGTCAGACTGGATCCGGAAAGTTTTCGTCAGCAGTACCCCTGCGCGTCGGTAGGTGGCGTTGTGCGGCTCCGCGTCAGTCGTTGGCGTCGTGGTCGCCGAGATGACGTCGCGGGCGCTACTTAGACGCCGCCCACGCGCGCTGACGTCAGTTCTGTACACGATTTTCCGCGCCAGGAACGCAGAGCCATGCAAGATACTGACCACTGGTGCATTGAAACTAGGGCCCTGAAAGGGATGACCTTAACCCTAGAAATCAGTTCGCAGAACGGGGAGGATGGGTGGGGCGGTAAGGAATCTATCACTACTAATGTTTCTTACAGATATATCGTTACCGAAGGTAAGTAACTTGTGCATCTGAAAGAAACACAGTGATAGATTCCTTACCTTAGTATAGATACCCCAGCAATACCAACCCCGGTGGTGGGTCTGCGAACCCAGATCACACCAGAAAGTCACGGAGAACGGAACGGCCAAAGAAGCAGTCTCTCCGGACTTGGCTGTCCAGGTAATAGTGCTTGGTAAACGTGTGCAGCGAGGCCCACGTGGCTGCCTGACAGATGTCTTGCAGGGGGACACCACGTCCCAATGCAGTAGTGGCTGCAGTAGCTCTGGTGGAATGAGCACACAGCCCCACCGGAGGTTCTTTTTTAGCCAAAGAGTAACAGGCTTTGATACATAAGACAACCCAGCGGGAGATGGTTCTCTTATGGACCGCCCGACCTTTCTTGGTGCCAACGTAGCCAACAAAAAGCTGGTCATCCAGCCTGAACTGCTGTGTGCGGTTGAGATTAAAAGAAAGCGCACGTTTTGGGTCCAGACGGTGGAGCCTCTCTTCCTCTCTGGAAGGATGCGGAGGCGGAAAAAAGGTGGGCAAGGTAATAGTCTGCCCAATGTGAAAGGCTGTAACCACTTTTAGCAAAAAGGAAGGACGGGGCCTGAGCACAACCTTGTCCGGATGGACTGAAAGGAAAGGAGGCTTACAAGAAAGAGCCTGGAGCTCACTCACTCGCCTGGCGGAAGTGATGGCCACCAGGAAGGCAGTCTTTAACGTCAAAAGACGAAGAGGACAGTTGTGAAGGGGCTCAAAGGAGCGCGCACATCAAGTACGTCAGAACCATATTCAAGTCCCACTGAGGCATCACGAAAGGAATAGGAGAAAAAAGGTGTGCAATGCCTTTAAGAAATCTATTTACAACAGGGGACTTGAAAGAGAGGGCTGATCAGGGAGCCTGAGAAAGGCCGAAATAGCAGAAAGGTAGCCCTTGATAGTGCCCAGAGCAGAGCCCTGCTGGGCCAAAGAAAGAAGGAACAGTAGTACTTCAGAAAGAGGGGCAGAAAGGGGATCCACCGCCTTTGCTGTGCACCATGCCACAAACTTGTTCCACCTGCAGGCGTATACCACTTTAGTAGAGGGACGCCTGGCTGCCAGAATAACGTCACAAACTTCAGGAGGCAAGTCGAAAGGAATCAACTGCCGCCGCTCAATCTCCATGCAAAGAGGTGGAGGCTGGACAGGTTCGGGTGGAGGACCGTCCCCTGCTGCTGCGACAGAAGATCCTCCCGAAGAGGCAGTCTGATCGGAGGATCGATGCTCATACTGAGTAGCTCGGGATACCATACTCTTCGAGCCCAGTCCGGAGCCACAAGAATGACTTGGGCCCGGTCGCGCCTGATCTTCTTCAGCACTCTGGGCAGAAGTGGTATAGGCGGAAAGGCGTACAACAGACCGCAACTCCACTCGCGACGAAAAGCGTTGCCGAGCGAGTGCCGCCTTGGAAATTCCAACGCGCAGAACTGATGACATTGCGCGTTCTCTTCGGTGGCGAATAGATCTAACCAAGGCTCTCCCCACTGATGAAAGAGACCTTGCACCACTTCCGAGTGAAGACGCCATTCGTGATCGAGCATGCACCTGCGGCTGAGTTCGTCCGCCCTGGCGTTCAGAGAACCTGCCAAGTGTTGAACCACCAGGGACATGCCCTGATGTTCCAGCCATGTCCAGAGACGCAGAGCCTCCTGACAGAGGGTCCATGACCCCACCCCGCCTTGTCTGTTGCAGTACCACATGGCGGTGGTGGTGTCTGTGAACACCTGCACTACTCTCCCCTTGACAGAGGGAAGGAATGCTTTCAGTGCAAGCCTGATCGCCCGCAGCTCCAGAAGGTTGATATGGAGCCGGGACTCCGCCGGAGACCAGAGGCCTCTGATCTCCGCCTCTCCCATGTGGCCGCCCCATCCCAGGAGGGACGCATCCGTCACCACTGTAAACTCCGGTTGGGGAAGGGAGAGGGATCTGCCGTCGACCCAATGCAGGTTCGTGAGCCACCACTGCAACTGTCGTGCAGTGCCCTCCGAGATCTGGACGTGATCGGACAGGTTCCCCTGATGCTGCGCCCACTGGAACTTCAGGTCCCACTGCAGAGCCCGCATATGCCATCTGGCATGATTGACCAGCAGGATGCAGGAGGCCATGAGGCCCAGCAGCCTCAGAGTCACTCTGACAGAAACCCGGGACAAGGGCTGAAAGATGGGAATCAGAGCCCGAATATCCCGGACTCGCTGTTCGGGAGGATAGACCCGAAACTGCGCCGTGTCCAGAACCGCTCCGATGAAGAGGAGCTTCTGAGAGGGTATCAGGTGCGACTTCGGCACGTTGATGGAGAACCCCAGCAAGTGCAGGAGATCGGCCGTAGTCTGGAGGTGGGAGACGACTGTATGGGGCGAGCCCGCCTTCAACAACCAGTCGGTGAGATAGGGGAAGACTGAGACCCCTGATCTGCGCAGATGAGCTGCGACCACCGCCATCACCTTGGTGAACACCCGAGGGGCGCTGATAAGGCCAAAGGGGAGCACGGTGAACTGAAAGTGCTCGTGGCCTACCGTGAACCGTAGGTAACGCCGGTGGGCTCGCAGGACGGGGCTGTGGAAATAGGCGTCCTGCAAGTCCAGCGCCACCATCCAGTCTTGTGGGTCGAGAGCAGACAAGACCTGAGCAAGAGTGAGCATCTTGAACTTCTCTTTGCGGAGGAAGCGATTGACGTTCCGGAGGTCTAAGATAGGCCTGCGTCCTTTGTCCTTCTTGGGCACCACGAAGTAGTGGGAATAACAACCACGACCTACTTCGGGCGTCGGAACGCGCTCGATGGCCCCCTTGGCCAAGAGGGCCGCATCTTCCTGCTGAAGAAGCACCAAGTGATCCCCCGACATGCGGTGGTATTGGGGTGGCATGGCTGGGGGGGTAGTCTCGAAGGGGAGGGAGTAGCCCCTTCGGACTATCTCTAAAACCCACCTGTCCGAAGTGATGGTGCGCCAGTGGGGGAGGTGATGGCGAAGCCTGCCGCCCACTGGCGTTTGATGGGGCTGAAAGTTCGGACTAGGAAGGTTTGGAGGCAGTGGTGGCCGGGGTGGTGGTGGACTGACCCGCCCGCTGGCCCCTTGGTTCGCCACGGCGGAACCCGCGTCCGCACTGGCATTGTTGCTGCGCCGGCCTGTGGCTCTGTTGCGAACGCTGCGGGGCGCCCCTTCCTGTGCCACGAAAGGAGCGAAAAGCGGAAGGCGGAGGAGGGCGGACTGCCGAGAGTCCCAAGGACTTGGCCGTAGCCCGTGAGTCCTTAAACCTCTCCAATGCGCTGTCCGCTTTGTCGCCGAAAAGGCGATGGCCATCAAAGGGCATGTCCATAAGGGTGTTTTGGACATCCCCCGAAAATCCAGTGGTCCTCAACCAGGCGTGACGGCGAACCGCCACCGTCGTTGCAATCGATCTGCCCAGTGAGTCGGCAGTGTCTAGGCCACAACGTATCATGAACTTCGCTGCGTCTCTCCCCTCTGCAACAGTCTGGGAGAGAGCAGTCCGGGCCTCCTCCGGACACTGGGGCAGTGCAGTCGCCACCGTATCCCACAAAGAGTGGGAATAACGGCCCAAGAGGCATGCGTTGTTCACGGACCGCAGCGCAGAGCTGGTGGAAGAAAAGATCTTTTTTCCAAACTGATCCAGCTTCTTGGATTCCCTATCCGGTGGGACGGAAGGGAAGGCGGTTGGGGAAGCAGAGGCTTGGACAACCAAGCTCTCGGGGGTGGGATGTTGGGAGAGGAAAATGGGGTCACCCGGAGCCGGGCGATGGCGTCGGGCCACGTTCCTATCCACAGGAGCCCCTGTGGTGGGCCTGGACCAAGTGCCCAAAAGAACGTCCGAAAGGGCTTCATTGAAGGGCAGCAGCGGCTCCGCAGAAGTAGCTGCTGGCTGAAGCACCTCTGTCAGGAGGTTAGTCCTGACGGCCACAGTAGGGAGCTGGAGGTGTAGGGCCTCCGACGCCCTACGCAACACTACTGCATAACTGGCTCCCTCGTCCGTAGCCACGGTAGGAGGAGACAGCATGCCAAGGTCTGGTGAGGTATCCAGACTACTGGCGTCCCCCAATTCCTCAGCCCAGTCCTGTTCAGACTTGCAGGCTGCAGCGAGAGGGTCCTCAGACCCCTCCCAGTCCTCCCCTTGCTCCTCAGGCTGTTCAACAGGCCTAAAATAAGGAGTAGGGAGATGGGGATAGAAATCCCCAAACGGCGTCGAGAACGGCATCGATCGACGCCGCGTCCACTTCGGGGCTGAAGCGGAGGTCGACGTCGTCCTGAGGAGCAGGCGGCGTCAGGATCGGTGCCGGTGGAGTCGACGTCGGTGGGTGCGTAACAAGGTCAACCGGCGTCGACCGGGATCCAGGCGCGCCGACCGGGATCCAGGCCTGGATCCAAGGGTGTCCTGCGGTGCTGGGGCCGTAGCCGACAGCGACGCCGTAGCCACCGGCGAGGAAACGCGATGACACCCATGCGGGACCGCGGGGTCCGAAGGAGCACCAGCGGGACCCGACGGCCCAAAGAGGCGAGCCATGGCCGACAGGAAGTCCTGTATCTGGGCCGGAGTCGCCGACGACCCCGGGAAGGGCGGGTAGTCTGGCGGCGACTCCATGGACTCCGCTGGAGCCGCGGGGGTGGCACCACCCATACCCTCAGCCGCGTCACGCGAGGGGAAGTCAGAGAACGATGACGTTTCTTCGACTTCTTGTGCTTCGCCTTACCTGACCCCGAGTGCGAAGACTTGGATCCCGACGAATGGTGATGACTCCGCGCACGGTCCCTCGACCTCCCTCGGGACCGGGACCTGGAACGGCACGGAGCCGACTGCCGGGCTTCCAGCAACTTTCGGGACCGCTCCCGCAAAGTCTTCGGCGCCATGGTTCGGCAGTCGGAGCACGACTTGGGGTCGTGGTCGCGCCCCAGGCAGAAAAGACACACGGTGCGGGTCCGTCACCGACATCATGCAGTGACAATCCCCGCAGGACTTGAAACCGGGCATCCTAACTGCACCGTAGGAGTCGCAGACTCGATGAAAAAATAAAGACAAAAAGTCTCAAAAAGTCAGTCAAAAATTGACTGGGGGTTCCTGCTCTTCCCGGATCTGCGCTTGCTGGCGCGGAAAAAGAAAGAACTGACATCAGCGCACGTGGGCGTCGTCTAAGTAGCGCCCGCGACGTCATCTCGTCGACCACAACGCCAACGACGGACGCGGAGCCGCACGACGCCACCTACCGACGCGCAGGGGTACTGCTGACGAAAACTTTCCGGATCCAGTCTGACGCCTGGGGATATTCTAAGGTAAGGAATCTATCACTATGTGTTTCTTTCAGATGTTGAGATTCCTTGCAAGAAGCCACTTCCAAATGGTCTGCGACTCCTGAGAGAGAGGTCTCGACCTGGTGCCTCCCTGCTTGTTCAGATAATACATCGTCGTGGTGTTGTCTGTCTGAATCAAGAGAGAGCTGGACTGGAGAGAAGGGTACAGCGACTTGAGGGCTAGGTGCACGGCTCTCAACTCTAGAAGGTTGATGTGATGACCCCGCTCTGTCTCCGACCAGAGACCTTGTACTTGAAGATGTCCCATGTGAGCTCCGCAACCTTGTAGGGAAGCATCCGTGACTATAGTCTGGGTGGGAGTATCTTGGTGGAATGGGACTCCCTTCAGGAGATGTGAACGCTTCATCCACCATGTGATGGAATCTCTGGCAGACTGAGGTAGAGTTACACGGTCTTCCCAGCGGCCTGACGTCTGCATCCACTGGTCTTCCAGAGAGTGTTGTAGAGGATGCATGTTCAGTCTGGCATTGGGGACGATGAAGACACAGGAAGCCATTGACCCCAGAAGAGAAGACACTTGCCTGACCGTGGGAAGATGAGATCGGAGAAGTTCGCGACATTTCTCCCTGATTGAGGATAACCTCTCCTCCGAAGGACACACGTTTGCATTTACGGTGTCCAGTGAAGCGCCCAGGTAGTGGATTTTTTGGGTCGGGTTGAAGACTGATTTTTTTGTAGTTGACCCGCAGACCCAGCTTGGTCAGTAAATGAAGGCAGAAGGAAAGCTGGCTCTGCAGCAGAGACGGTGTAGCGCTCTTCAGGAGCCAATCGTCCAGATAGGGATAAATGAAGACCTTGCGAGAAAAGCTGCCACTACTGCCATACACTTTGAAAAAGTCCGGGGGGCTGATTTGAGCCCGAATGGAAGGACTCGAAATTGGAAGTGCTGATCAGCTACTTGAAAACGAAGAAACTTGCGATGTTTTTCGGACACCGGAACGTGGAAATAAGCGTCTTGCAGATCTATAGCACACATCCAGTCTCCCTGATGTAGGTGAGGAAAGATCTGGTGCAGGGCCAGCATCTGAAACTTCTCCTTGCGGATGAATTTGTTCAGGAAGCGCAAATCGAGAATTGGTGTGTACTCTGGTCGGACCTCTTTTTTGAACCAGGAAATAGCGAGAGTATATTCCCGGTTTCCGCTGTTGAGCAGGAACATATTCTATGGCGTTTTTTAGTAGAAGACTGTTCACCTCTTGCTGTAACATGTGGTGACATCGACGAAATTCTCTGAGTGGTGGAACTGGTGGAGGTGGGGCTTTGAATCTCAGCAAGTATCCATTTTGCACAATATTCAGCACCCATTTGTCGTTTGTGATTGATTTCCACTCTTCCAGATAAAAAGCGATACTTCCCCCTACCGGAGTGGCTAACGGGCACGGAGGAAGCATGTGCTCATTGTTTAGCTGGTTTGGCAGTTGAGGCTTGCTGTCTGTTCCCTCTTCCCCTACCAGGTCTCCTCTGGTGGAAGTGTGACCTCTGCTGTTGTTGACTTTGAGAGGACCACTGAGGGGTTTGAACCCTCTGTTGGAAGGGACGCTTGTCGTAGGGACGAAATCGTTTGCGGAATTCCTTCCGCTTTTCCAGCCCAACCGCCTTCACTGTGTCCAAATCAGTTTTCATTTTGGACATCTCATCGTACGCATGAGACCCAAACAACGAAGGACCATTAAACGGTAGATTGACGATCTTCCGTTGCACGTCAGGCTTAAGCCCAGTCAGAAGCAGCCAGGCCGAGCGCCTAGAGCAGACACCGTGCGAATAACCGTGGGCAGCCAGATCAGATGAGTCCGCAGCAGCACTTATTATCTGGTTGGACACCAAGCCCCCTTCCTGCAGTATCTCACGAAAGTCCTGTTGGTCTTCTTTCGGGAGTTTATCCGTAAACCGAGATAGAGAGTCCCATAACGACCTGTCATATCTCCCCAAGAGAGAGAGGAGCTGGCCACCTTCATGACAGAGGCCGAGGTATTACACATCCTCTTGCCCAAAGAGTCCATAACCTTGCTGTCCTTGTCAGGAGGGACTGAAGAGGAAGATGTTGCAGGGTGTGTCTTCCTGGCTGCCGCCACAATTACAGAGTCCGGAAGAGGATCAGAACGAAGGAAAAGCGGATCCTGATCAGGGGCTTTGTACTTTTTTGCAATGCGAGAAGGTACCGCTCCTATTGTTGCAGGGGTTAAGAACGTCTGCATGGCGGGTTCCAAAAGGCCTGGGACCAATGGAAGCAGAGACCTCATAGAAGAGCGATGATGTAAAGTCTCAAAGATAACAGAAGTGGAGACCGTAGGAGCCGACATACTTATGTTCAATTTTGTGGCCCCTCCTCAGAGAACTTCAGTGAAGGTACCTAGATCATCAATCGGGGATACTCTGGATGGAGGTGTCAACGACAAAGTTGGAGAATAGTCCCGTATTGAAGACCTGGTGGACGTGGACCAGGTTAGAGATCTTCGGCGCCTCCGTTTTGGAGAAGAGGAGTGATGAGGACGGGATCTCTCCCGTGAACGTGTATGGCGGGAGGATGGAGACCTCGACCTTCTCGGATTTCGACGCGGAGACCCTCTCCGTGAAGTCATTGGAGGAGAGCCCCTTGAGAGCCTTGAAGGGGAATACGTACGAGAGTAGTCTGAGCCCGGACTTGTATGAACAGCACCCCCTGCTTCCTTGTGTCTGACACTTTCCAGCCACCTAGGCGAAAGATTAAAGGGATGTTTCTTAGGAGCCACCGGAGAGCCCTCCGGGGAAATTTGAACAATGTTAATGCCAGGAGACGATGACTGTTCTCTCGACGTCGACCGTCTTGACCTCGACGTCGATTTAGATCTCTCTGGCACCTCCTCCAAGACGACGGCAGGACTTTTGTCTTTCGACGGCGAAAGGTTCGAAGTCGATCTCGGCCTCTCTGTCACCTCCTCCGAGGTGATGGCGGGAGTCCTTTTCCTCGACGTCGACTTATGTAACGACGGCGACACGGACCTTGCCGCTTTTGATGTCGACCTCTCCTGTCTCCGAGATGCACTCGACGTTGATCGACGAACTGGAGACTTCGACGTCGATCTTCCACGACGTCTTTCCGATGTTGACTTCGTCAACCGTGAAGCCCTCGACGGTGATCTCGACGTCGACCGCCTGTAGGCTCTAGACAGAGACTTCGCCGGCGAAACTCTCGACGCCGACCCTCGAGAAGGTGGCTGAGTGTTCCTCGCCGTCGACGAGTGTTTTGACGTCGACGGGTGTTTCGCCTTAGACCTCTCGGGGTCAACATACTTCGTCCCCGAAGTAGTGTGCCTCGACGTCGATCCCCTCTTCGGGGTTCGGCGATTCTCGCCGTCTCGACATTGAAGAGTGTTTCTGCTTCTTCTTCGACGGCGATCTCGACGCCGACGGTGAGCACTCTGGAATCTGCCTCTTTCTTGACCCAGGAGAGGCAGAACGAAGCTGTTTTCAGCGTACCTGGTGAGAGGGCTCTTGATTCCCAAGGCCACTTTTAGACATCAGCTATTGCCATCTTTTTACCACAAGACGAGCATTTCCTAAATAAAGCCGGCATTCTGACAGAAAAAAGGATGTCAATTGTCAGAAAAAAACAGTAGAAAACACTACCAGCAGGCCAAAAAAGTCGAAATACAATGTCCTTTCCCTGTCACGCAGGGTCCTATTAGAAAACTGCTGGCAGAAGAAAAACAATTTCTGACTGAAAAAGTCAAAAAACTGTCGAGCTCTAGCTCCAGGATCCTCACAGAAGGAGCCGGAAAAAAGAACTGGCCTGTCACCTGTGGTGCATGATGGGAGCAGAGGGGCTCCTGGAGGTCTTAAAGGCACGGTATCCAGAATCTTGGAAGCCTTAAAGGCAAGGTGCCAGTTTTTTTTACTGTACTATGATAGTTATTTATCTATGCAGCCTATGGGCCAACTGCCTGCTATTACCCGTTTTCCTTTTCTGAAAATAAAGGATTCTTGTATGATACTATTACAGTGTATGTTCTCTATTACAAAATGTATTTAGGGGATTATTTTCATACAAGAGAAACCTATGTAATTTTGGCGGTTTGCCTTATTGGAACAGTTTTAGGCTGCATTTTTATATGTATATACATATGTATGTGAATGTTTCGGAAGTGTTATACACTTGTGGGCCCGAGCATACACATATATATATATATATATATATATACACACACACATTTTTCTATATGCTCCGGGATCCCGCACGTGGGCGGGGATAATTCAGTGCTTAGGACTATTGATGAGTATCCCCTGGAAGAGAACTGTCAGATTTTCTATATCTGTGTAGGGTGTGTAGCCGGTTAAGACTGGCCATGTTGCTCCCTCATTGCTAAGAGGACCTAGTCTAAGATTGTTTCTTGTATGTGGTACGGCACCTTTAAACCAATTTTGGTATTCTTGGTATGTTAGTGGTATTTCTAGTGCTTCAGAAACTGTAGTTGTTAGGAACTGCAGCCTCAGTGTATGTTTGAAACTGTCTTGTTCGTATTTCTGCTGCTGTGAATGTAACCCAGTAATAGAATACCTCTGTCCTGAATACTTAGTGGGTCTCAACCACGAAGGTAATGTCTCCACCCACAAGGGGCAGTCCATGCAGTTGCAGCATTTGTGTAACCGCATGTCTGCAGTTTATTGGTATGGCAATTGCTACATCGTCAGCCATATGACTATTTGGAATTCAGAGAGGTTACCTCTATGGGGGTGATCCTTTGAAAGGTTCAAGCTTGAACAACCTACAGCTAATACATAGGATTTACCTACTCAGCTGAGGAGGATTTTTTCCTAACACCACGGATGTCTCATGTTGAGAGGTGAGTAAGGGTCTAAGTATACAAAAAAAAACTACTCAGGCGATACATTAAATAAGAACCAAAGCTAAAACACTGGTGGCACCATGACGTACTGCTTATACTTACTCGGTAAAAAACAAGTTACTTACCTTCGGTAATGATGCATCTGTAAGAGACATATGTTAGTTATAGATTTCTTACCTTAGAATTACCCCCAGGCATCAGATTAGATCCGGAGAATTTTTTCTTAGCAGTACCCCTGTGCATTGGTAGGTGGCATCTGTCGACTCCACGTCCGTCGTCGGCGTCGTGTTCACCGGGATGACATTGCGGTGCCTACATAGATGCGGCCCTGCGCGCTGACGTCAGTTCAGACACGACTTTCCACACCAGAAGCGCAGAGCCATGAAAGACACTGACCACTAGTGCGCCACAACTAGGGCCCTATAAGGGAGTCCCTATCCCTAGAAGTTAATTCGCAGAGCGGGGACGAAGGGTGGGGCGGTAAGGAATCTATAACTAACATATGTCCCTTACAGATACATCGTTACTGAAGGTAAGTAACTTGTTCATCTGAAAGAGACAGTTATAGATTCCTTACCTTAGAATAGATACCCCAGCAATACCAACCCCGGAGGAGGGTCTGCAAACTAAGTTCACACCAGAAAATCCTGGAGGACCGAACGGGCAAAATAGCCGCCCCTCCAGACTTGGCTGTCCAGGCAGTAATGTCTGGTGAATGTGTGCAAGGATGCAGACGTGGCCGCCTGGCAGATGTCAAAAAGTGGGACTCCACGTGTTAATGCAGTGGTTGATGCCATAGCCCTAATGGAATGAGCACACAGCCCCACTGGAGGTTCCTTTTTTGATAAAGCGTAACAGATTTTAATACAAAGGACAACCCATCAGGAGATGGTACGCTTTTGAACAGTCCGACCTTTCTTGGCACCTACATAGCCAACGAAGAGTTGATCATCCACCCGGAAAACGTTTGTACGGTCAAGGTAGAAGGACAACGAACGTTTAGGGAACACACGGTGGAGTCTCTCCTCCTTCTTGGAAGGGTGCGTAGGAGGGAAAAAGGTGGGCAAAGTGATCGTTTGTTCTATGTGAAATGGTGTAACCACTTTAGGAAGGAACGAGGGCCAGGTCCTAAGCACCACTTTGTCCGGATGCACAGAGAAGAAAGGGGGCTTTGAAGACCGAGCCTGAAGTTCACTCACCCTGCGAGCAGAGGTGATAGCAACAAGGAAGGCAGTTTTCAGAGTAAGGAGCCTGAGAGGACAGTTGTGAAGAGGCTCAATGGGAGCACACATAAGATATGTGATAAGATTCAAGTCCCACTTGGGCATTAAGAACAGAGATGGATGAAAGAGATGAGTAATGCCCTTAAAGAATCTATTTACAATAGGAGACTTGAATAAGGATGGCTGATCTGGCAGCCGAAGAAAAGCAGAGATAGCAGGAAGATAGCCTTTAAGAGTGCCCAGAGAGGAACCCTGCTGGGCCAAAGAAAGTATATACAAATAACCTCTGAAAGAGGGGCAAAAAGGGGATCCACAGCCTTTGCTGTGCACCATGTGTGAGAAAGTGCCCTCTTTCTGCATGGTTGCCCCCACGTTTTGCTTAACTGCTGATGTACTTTGAGTGTGTCCTGGGCTCCTGCTAATCAGGTACCCAGGGCCTATGTTCTTTCCCTAAAACTGCCTAAACCCAATTGGCACTCTCTGGCCACAGGTCAGTCCCAGGGGCAGCTGGTGTACAGGGGCGAGATGGGCGTCGCCCTACCACCCTAGGGGATTAAAAAAATGCAAGATGGAGCACCGAGCAGTCAGCAATAAATTGTGCTGGCTGCTCGGTGAACAAACGTGCAAATCTGGGCTTTTCTTTGAGGGGGTGGGTGGAGGATGGCTTTTGGCTCTGCTCATGGCTTGGCTGGGCGAAGATTTCCTCGACCCGGAGCCAGAAAGCAGGGCAGTGACGATACACTGGTGGGCGCGGGCTGTGTATCACTGCCAGAATAGCGTTTGATTTTGGGCGTTATTCGCTTGGCCCAGGGAGGAGTCGGAGCCCTCCACTAATTTCAATGGCTGGGGGCAGGGCAGTCCGGCTTAGAGAATGTAGGAATGGGGGTGTGTCAGTGGTCTCTGACTCTTCCATGAGACCCAGCAACAGTTGCTTATTTCCAAAATGATTGGTGGGGTGGGGTCTGGGGGAGGAGTCTTCCAGCATTTTCCAGTTCCTCCCAAGGCTCCCAGGCTTGTGCCACCGTTGCCACACTATCTGCAGTACAGCCGATTCCAGTCACGAGGAGCCGGGCGCAAGAACGTTCCATAGGTGTTTTAGTTACATTACTGTACTTACTGATAAAAATCAAGAGAGACGCTGGGTTTGAATAAAAGCCTGGCGACTGCTCGGTCGTTTTGAAATAAAACGACCAAGCACTCTGCAAGGCTTTTATTCTCCAACTGCTCTTAATCTGCTGTCAAAGGAGGTAAAGGTATTTTAAGAGGAGAGGAGTATGTGAATACGCGGCCTTTGTTTCTACCATGCGTCAATAATATACAACATACACACACTGATTTCAGACGGTTCAATAACTTGTCTTAAGGACAGCAGCGCTGTGAGTTCTGCAGGCCGCTATCTGTCTCTGATGTACAGCAGTGCAGGCCTCACCTCGCCTCCAAGGAGTAATCTTGGCTGTTTCTTGTCCCAGCCTGAAGGATTTTATAAATCTAGAACAATGCACTTAGTGGGAGGCCGGGTGGGAAATTACGCATGGTTTTGGCACACTTGTCTTTGAAGTGGGCGCTGCACTTATGCATTGTACTGGGGATCAGACAGTGGGGGTGTTGCTTTAAAGGGGTGTTCATTAGCAGTACTATAGGGACTTGCTGGGCTGTGCGTCCCTGTACTGTAAGTGGATTGTCCTGTTAGTAGAAATGATCGAATAAGACAATTTGTTTAGTGTTATACGTTATTGCATTTACCAGAGATTTGCAGAGTGCCAAGTGCTTTATAGCACATCGCTCGCCAGTACAGCATCTTGGCGCTGAAATGAAAGAGAACCAAGTATAAATATGTCAATGTCCCCGTGACTCAGGCGATTATGGGGTGGGGGTCGTAGGGTAAGTATGGCCACAGCGAACGAGCCCCCAGCCCCCCTTCACCCATCCATGCCAACTTGGAGAATGGCTGCACCCATATGAGGAAAGACCCAGAACGCAATATAGGGGGCACGTAGGGCGGATAGTGTGTGTGTGTGTGTGTGTAAGTTGTATATGGATGCATGGCAGAAACGAAAGGCCGCGCATTTCATGATATCATTTACAATGTAAATAATGAAATCATGAAAAGCATGGTCTTTCGTTTCTAACATGCGTCCATATACAACATACACACACACTGTGTGTAAATGAAATCATAAAATGCACGGCCTTTTGTTTCTACCATGCGTCCATATACAACATACACACAGTATGTAGCATTGTAAATGAAATCATGAAATGCGCTGCCTTTTGTTTCTACCATGCTTCGTTTCTACAGAATGTGCTGGATTATGCCACATAATTTGCCTTTGTATGCTACTTAAACTTGTCAACAGTGCCACATATTTTGGTCTTCCATTGCTGCATAATTCCAGTGCCCCTGCACACGTGTTTATCTTGTATGATGGAAAAAGGAAAGTGTTTGCTTTTTTTCGGGCGAGTTGGAAGTATGTGTTTTTTCTTCAAGGGAAACAGCATTGTTTGTTTATGTCCAATTCCTGGGTGAGCGTTTCTTCAGTGGAGCTGGCTTCAGGTATAGGCTATTTACCTAAGAAACAACATGGATTGTGGGAACAAATTGTAAGCAACATTCTTGGCTGTCACTACTGCTGTGATCGCACTTCCGGTGCATAATGTCATAGTCACCAGACCAGGGGTAAATACAGAATCTGTGCGACCATCCTTTAGATACAGACAGGCCCCTTCCAGTCTACTTAAATACAGTGGTCACCTTGGCTTCACCGTCCCCCATATTATCTCCCTGGCCCCCTATCCTCATGACAAGTCTCCTCTAGGTCTGGCACCGCATGCAATTAGTAGTTTCCCTTCACTCCAGCTTTATCCTGTGTCTGGTGAATCTAGGAGGTCTTTCTTGGCTGAAAAATAGAGTAGGCCACACGTTAGTTTAATTGTGCCCCTTAAGGAACATTTACATTAATGTACATAAAATGTGGTTGTAGATTGGCAGGTGTTTTATATGTTTCTGCATTTTGTGGCTCCCTTTGGATATTTTGGGAATTTTTAGAAAAAGGTTTGAGTAGCCTGACAGGTATTTCATATTTAAAAATGCACAATGTTAAAAAAAAAAAATGAGGCAAAGGTAAAAAGTGTAATTGAAAGTAGTAGTTTAATAAAAAGTGCTTTTTTCAAGGAAATGCTTTTTGTACTTAATACATTTTACATGCTTTAAAATGCTATATTTGATCCCCTTTTTTCAACAATTTGCAGTAAATATGTTATGTAAAGGCCACCATTTGAATCCATTTTTTCAAAATGTTCTTGCGGGGGAGAACCCCCCCCGCACCTTCCTTTTGCAGTGCAGGCTCGCTCGCACATTATACTAGTCTACTACATTTTACGCCCCACTACTTTACAAATCCACCAGCCGCCACTGGTCAGTCCCTGATAAATGGTACCACAGGTACCCAGGGCCCTGTGACCAGGGAAGGTCTCTAAGGGCTGCAGCACTTATTGTGCCAACCTTAGAGGTCCTGTACCTTTACACTCATACACTGCCTTTGCAGGCTGCGTGTTTTGGTGCAGAACAAAGTGAAGAGTCGACATGGCACACAGCCCTGTGTGCCATGCCCACAACCCTGGCCTAGATCAGCCACCCCTCTAGCTGGGTGCACTATACCAGTGGTGAGGGTACAAGTGCATGAGCCCCGTACCCCTACAGTGTCTAAACCAATTCTTAGACATTGTAAGTGCAGTAATGCCATTAAGAGTATATGGTGCTGGGAGTTTGTTATTGCGAAGCACAGTACCCTAATGTGCCACAGTACCATAATGGCTTTACTGAAAACTGAGAAGTTTGGTATCAAACTTCTCAGCACATTAAACCCACACTGATGCCTGAGTGGGATTTAATGAAGAATGCACATAGAGGGCATCTTAGAGATGCCCCCTGAAAAATGACCAACACTAGTGACTGGGCTGAGTGGCTGCTCCCCAGCTGCCACCATCAGACATGTTTCTGGACCCCTGGGTCGAGAGCCTACCGCTCTCGGAGGCCTGAAACAACGCACATCCTGGGACGAGTTCCCAAGCCTCCCCCCCAGGATGGGCAGGGTCCACGAAGGGGAAGCTTCAAAGGCTTGCCGCCTTTGTGAGCTTCCACAGGCCTTTTGCTGCTCCCAGCAACTGATCCCCACTGGTTCTGACCCCCACTTTTGGCGGGAGAACCTCCGGGAAAACCAAGTGAGGAAGGGAGGTGTGCCCACCTTTGCCAACCCCACCCCTCAGGTGGGGGAGGCGAGGTGAAGCACAACTCTCAGTCCCCGCCATCTTGCAGATGGGGGACCCAGACAACCAGAGTGAGGCATATGCCCCCCTCCCACTGGAGGGTGGCATAATAGAGGGTGTACCCACCCCATGGAAGGGACCCATTGGTCCCAACCTTTTACTTACCTGTAATGCCCCTAAATCTAGTATTTAGGGGCACCCCCGAACCTTGCTTCTTCAGACAAGAAACCACAAGAAAAAAAGAAGGACCGAACAGCCGTGCCGAAGCTAACAAGGAGGACGCCCAATGACTTGGCCCCAGCCCTACCGGCCTGTGCCCACCTCGAACCTGCAGAAGCGAAACCCCGGTGTGTCCTGCAGCCTCAAGAACCCAGAGGACCTGCCCTGCCTTCAAAAGAAAAGACTTTGCCTCCCGTCAACAACGGATTTGTTCACCAAACAGACTCCAGCTCTGGCAAAGTCAGCGAGTCTGCACCACTTTGCACCCGACCCGAGTGGCCCAACACCACGAGGAGGTCTCCCTGGCGATCCTGACCCTTGATCTAGCGATCCCTGACCTGCCTCAAACCTCCAGCCGTTCCTGCAGCCTAAACCCGGAAGGTCCTCCCAACCACGACCAGGAGCTGGTAAGAAGATCCGACCCTAAAAGGCACTCCTGCACCAGACGCCCCACGACCTTGGGTGGCCCAACCGACGGTGCCTAGCCAAGCCCCAGCATCCCAACTTACCTCTCCAAGTGGTGGTCGCACCCAGAAGACCTTCGTCCCCGAGCCTGCAGTGCGTTTGCAAAGCAGAGAATCCCCATTTAAAGCTACA
Organism: Calotriton arnoldi; assembly: GCA_963921515.1. Lineage (NCBI taxonomy): Eukaryota > Metazoa > Chordata > Amphibia > Caudata > Salamandridae > Calotriton > Calotriton arnoldi. The sequence continues at coordinate 2,560,795 of CAWUFW010000080.1, read as the reverse complement.
GGGTGCCAGACGCCAAAACAGCACTCTGCACCCGGCCACCCCAGTGCCGCTGAGGGTGCACCATTTGAGCTGGCTTGAACCCCCATTTGCCCTGAGCTTAAGTCCAGGCGCTTGCTCCCACAACCCAGTGGCCTGCTCGTAAGCAGCCACCAACCGGAGGCCCCCTATCCCCCATTGGATAACATTGGGCCTCAGCACTCTGCACCCGGCCGCCCTAGTGCCGCTGAGGGTGTAACAAGAGTGCATCCTTGACCCTGGGGGACCCCCGAGTCTAACCCCAGAATACAAACTCCCACAACCGAACACTTACCTTTGAACCGATAACCCTATTTTTCTCCATGGGCTAACATTGACTGTTTTTCTATGAAAAGTTTTTAAGTGTGGAGTTGGAAAACCTATAACTGTCTCTAAAACTGTAACCATATAACAAAAACGCTTTTACTTACCAGCTTACAGGAAATGTCCCGGTGCAGTATCCAGGTATACTGCACTGTGTAAGAAAAGTAATCTGTAAAGTAATCTACTTGACATTCTACTAAAAAGCCAATACAAAGTATATGTACAGTATATCAAAAGCATTGTATTACTAGTAGCTCTAATGTAATCAAATCAAAGTACATATACAATTGCAATTCAAACTGTTTACAAACTGCATTACTTCTGTAAAGTATTTATTGCTTACCTGTGCCAGGCTTGCTTGGTTCTAGAAAATAAAATAACTAAAAGAATATTTTTATACAAAACCAATTGGTCTGAAGTTCAGTCGAGTGTGTGATATCATTTGCTGATTGAGTGTGTACAACAAATGCTTAACACTACCCTCTGATACAGCCTTACTGCTCGACCACACTACCACAAATCGAGAGCAAGGAGCCATCTACTTTTACCTCTGCCTACCTTTGGGGTTCCACTGGACTCTGTGCACACTATATCTCACTTTGGTATAGTATATACAGAGCCAGCTTCCTACACCATGCCACAAACTTGTTCCATATACATGCATATACTGTTTAAGTGGAGGGCTGCCAAGATATTACAAACTTCGGGTGGAAGGTCAAAAGCTGTCAACTGTGTCCGCTCAATCTCCACCCAAAGAGGTGGAATCTGGACAGGTTCGGGTAAAGAACCGTCCCCTGCTTCTGCGACACAAGAGCCTCCCGAAAGGGGCAGTCTGATCAGAGGATCGATGGCCATGCTCAGGAGCTCGGGGTACCAGACTCTTCGTGCCCAGTCCGCAGCCACAAGAATGACTTGAGCCCGGTCGCCCTTGATCTTCAGCAATCGGGGCAGAAGTGGTACAGGCGGAAAGGCGTACAGGAGGCCGCAACTCCACTCGCGACGAAAAGCGTCACCGAGCGAGTGCCGCCTTGGAAACTCCAACATGCAGAACAGCTGACATTGCGCGTTCTTTTCCGTGGCGAACAAATCTAACCAAGGCTCTCCCCACCTCTGAAAGAGACCTTGCACCACCTCCGAGTGAATACGCCATTCATGATCTACCAGGCACGGTCGGCTGAGTTTGTCCGCCTTGGCGTTCAGAGAACCTGCCAGGTGTTGAACCACCAGGGTCATGCCCTGACCCCACCCCGCCCTGTTTGTTGCAGTACAACATGGCGGTGGTGTTGTCGGTGAACACCTGCACCACTTTCTCTTTGAGAGAGGAAAGTAATGCTTTCAGTGCCAGGCGGATCGCCCGAAGCTCCAACAGGTTGATATGGAGCCTGGACTCCGCTGGAGACCAGATGCCTCTGATCTCCGCCTCTCCCAGATGGCCACTCCATCCCAGAACTGACGCATCTGTCACCACTGTGAGATCTGGTTGGGGAAGGGAGAGGGATCTGCCTCTAGCCCTGCTGGCGCCTTGCACCTTTTTAGCCTTGCTATGTTCTAATTGTTTTTACTGCTGCTGCGTCTCATTACCTTGCATCATTTTTAACCTCGTAATTTTAACGCTGTGTACATTGTTGCTACTGCTGCTAGTTTTAAAATACGTTTTTGCTGCTCACCTCACTTTAGATTGCTCCTTGCACTGTAGGTGCCGACCCTGTTCCGCCGCGGCTGACGTGCCGATTGTGCGGACTCACCTCTGCTGGTCACTCCACATACTTCCGGTTTGGACGCGGTCTAGTCGTCCACCGGAAATCAGCATATAAACGCCAGATGGTGCGGACGCGCGCGCTCCCGGCCGCCGAAGGCGCGCCCAAGGCAAGCCCGTCGGCGCCCGGACCGCGCCCCGGGCCAGAACCTCTGGTCTTTTGAACTCCCATATGCGAAGATATACCGCTAGGGAGTTACTCCTCCTCAATAATATGAAGGATAAATGCTGTTTGCTAGCTCCTGGTGAAGGCAACGCAAGCTGCCCCTGCGGCTTCACACTCCCGCAAGTACAAAGGATTAATGCCTTTCAGTCTCTCCAACATCCCCGGAGCAACAATCTTACCAAAATCTCTGAAATTGCCGATATTTACTGTGGCCTTGTCAATGTTAGATCGTTGGCAAAACACAAATATGAAATTGCATATACAATCGAAAATTTGGCTTTAGATATACTTTTTATATGCCTCCGACCCAGATTTCATTACTGCAACCCCCGCCGGATTTCGGGCAATCAGGGTCGACAGGCCTTTAAAAAGAGGCGGTGGAGTAGCAATCATTTTTAGACAGCATTTTCCTGTAACATTTCACCCTACTTCAACGCCTTCATATGAGGCTCTCCACTTTGCATTTGAACTCAGCCCTAAGCAGACGTTCAGAGGCATTTTACTGTATCGACCTCCAGGATCTAGAAGTACCTTTACAATGAATCTTGATAGTCTTCTAGAACCTACTCTTTTAATAAGGATTTCACCATCCTTGGAGATTTTAATTTTTATCTGGAAGACCAGGACAATAGAGAGACAGGGGTACTTTTAGACACATTGGGAGCTGTAGGCTTGACTCAATTAGTACAGACCCCCACCCATGAGGCCGGGCACACGCTGGATGGTATCTTTACATCGGCCTACGGGCTCACGCTAAAAGAAACCCTTCCTCTGACATGGTCAGACCATTCATTAATCAAGTTCAATCTTCCAGGCACTATTGTTGGTCCTGTTGGTACCACTAAGCCCCCTACCTCCTCTCATACAGTATGGAGCAAAGTGGACAAAACGCTCCTCCGCACACATCTGGAGGGCTCACGACCACAATTTAACACTCACGTTGACCTAGCTGTCACCAAATACACAGTCTGGCTCATTGAAGAAGTCAAGGCTTCGGTACCCACAAAAATAACCTCTGGGAACAGGAACACTCCATCTGCTCCCTGGTTTTCTGATACACTACGGAAAGAAAAGCAAAACTGTCCTCGACTGGAAAGACGTTGGCGAGCAAACTATCACTCACCTGAGAGGAAAGTGTATAGAACTGCCCTAACGCAATATAAAAACGTATTAATATCAGAAAAGAGGGATTACTTTACCAAACAGATCGAGACAGCAAAAAATTCTCCCAAAGAACTATTTTCTGTAGTAAACAAACTTACTATACCCAATAAGACAGGCAGGAAGGGCAATCAAAAGTTCTGCAACGACATTGCAGCGGCTTTTAAAGCAAAAGTCCTGGACATTTTTAAGGTCTTTGAGGATGCATCAGGGCACCTCCCTACCGCTTATACGAGCTGCCCCGACCCCGATAAAAGCACCCTGCTCAGGTTCTCCTCCACGTCATTTGAAGCAGTGGAAAAATATATAAAAGAAGCAAAGTCAGGATCCCCCTCTGACCCCTGCCCGCCAGCATTTCTGAAAGAAATAGCAGACTTGGTGAGCCCTGGGCTCGTAGATATTTTTAATTCTATGTTTAACTCTGGTAACTTTCCCTCCAGGTGGAAAGAGACTTCCATCTTTCCGCTGTTAAAAAAACCCACCTACCGACCTATAGCCAGATTGCCTTTACCGGCCAAAATAATTGATAAAATTATGAATATTCAACTATCCCAATTCATCTGTGAAAATAACTTGCTTGATCACTCCCAGTTTGGTTTTCGCCACGAGCATAGCACGGAAACGGCACTCATTAAAGCCACTGAGGAGATTAGAGCGGTGATGGACGGAGGAGGCACAGCCGCCCTTGGCCTCCTCGATCTGTCAGCCGCTTTTGACACTGTTGATCACGTCCTCCTTAAACAGCGGCTGGTGAGCCTAGGGGTCGGGGGCACAGCACTTGCCCTACTGTCCTCCTTTCTTAAGGACAGGAGATTAACAGTGTCGGTTGATGGATATCACTCAGTATCGTACACCTTGCCGTGAGGAGTACCACAGGGCGCCTCTTTAAGCCCTTCCCTCTTCATTGTTTACATCTCCGAACTGGCTCCTCTGATCCGGGACTTTGGGTTTAGTCTGACGTCTTACGCCGACGACACCCAGATAGTGGTGGCTGCATATAAAGATCAAGTTCCTCCTATCCAACTTTTTCAGAAATGCATGTGTACAATAAACAGATGGATGAGTACTCATTGCCTCAAACTTAACTCTGATAAAACAGAGGTCTTGATCTTTGGAAATATGCAGCCAATCTGGGGTAATCTGTGGTGGCCGGCAGAGATGGGAGTATCACCAAAACCAGTGGCTAAAGCTAAGAATCTGGGTGTGTGCGTTGACAACAAATTAACACTCTCTCAGCAAACTAATGCTATTGTCTCCGCATCCCACTTTCTTATAAAGAAAATAAGGAAGATCCTTCCGTATATCCCCGCGGAGACCAGAAAAACTGTGGTAACATCTCTCATCCAGTCTAAACTGGATTACTGCAACGGGCTTTATCTGAACATACAGAAGCAGTGTCTAAAAAAGCTTCAGTTGGTCCAAAATACAGCAGCACGGCTATTGGTCAACATCCCCAGGCACAAATCGGTTTCAAAAGAGATTCGCAATCTGCACTGGCTCCCTGTATTACAGCGTATCAAATTTAAGGCTCTGTGTTTGGCCTACAAAGCACTGAATCACACAGGTCCTTCTTTTCTTCAGAACCTTTTTGTCTGGTACGAACCAACCAGACACCTTCGCTCTACAGGGGCCAGACTCTTGACAGTGCCCAGAATTCGAACATCGCATTGGGGGGGGCCGCAGCTTCCACTATGGCACCTCTAAACTCTGGAATACTCTTCCAAGTGAGCTCAGAAGTGCGAGCTCCCTATCCATCTTCAGGAGAAGGTTAAAGACCTGGTTGTTCCAGGACTAGACGTGTGGGCTTACTGTGTTCTCAGCGCCAAGACACCTCCGGGTATTCGTGCACTTTTATAAATCCCGTTAACATTAACAACATTAACATTAACGCTTGGTTCGTTAGTCACCACAGCAATTATTGTGCAGTTACCACCGAGATCTGGACGAAGTTGGACAGATTCCCCTGGTGCTGCGTCCACTGGAACTTCAGGTCCCACTGCAGAGCTGCATATGCCATCTGGCATGATCTACCAGCAGGAGGCCATGAGGCCCAGCAGCCTCAGGGTCACTCTCACCAAAATCTGGGACAGAGGCTGAAGAACAAGTTACTTACCTTCGGTAACAATATATCTGTAAGAGACATATTAGTTATAGATTTCTTACCTTAGAATTACCCCCAGGCGTCAGACAATCTAGAGAATTTTTTCTCAGCAGTACCCCTGCGGGTCTGTAGGTGGCATCGGTCGACTCCGCGTTCGTCGTTGACGTCGTGATCGCCAGTATGATGTCGCGGTACCTTAGACGCCACCTCTGCGAGTTGACGTCCGTTCTTTTACACGACATTCCACAACAGAAGCGCAGAGCCATGCAAGACACTGACCACTGGTACACAAAACTAGGGCCCTGAAAGGGAGTATCCTTACTCTAGAAGTCAGTTCGCAGAACGGGGAGGATGGGTGGGGCAGTAAGGAATCTATAACTAATATATCTCTTACAGATATATTGTTACCGAAGGTAAGTAACTTGTTAATCTGAAACAGACTATTAGTTATAGATTCCTTACCTTAGAAAAGATACCCCAGCAATACCAACCCCTGAGGTGGGTCAGCGAACTAAGTTCACACCAGAAAGTCCTGGAGAACTGAACGGCCAAAGAAGCCGTCTCTCCGGACTGGACTATCCAGGCAATAATGTTTAGTGAACGTGTGCAATGATGCCCACATAGCTGCCTGGCAGATGTCACTGAGGGGGACTCCATGTCCCAAAGCAGTAGTGGCTGCGGTCGCCCTGGTGGAATGGGCGCGCAGACCTACTGGAGGCTCCTTTTTCACCAAGGAATAACAGATCTTAATGCGAAGGACGACCCGAGAGATGGTCCGTTTTTGCACGGCCCGACCTTTCTTGGCGCCCACACAGCCAACAAAGAGTTGATCGTCCACCCGGAATTGTTTTGTGCAATCCAGATAAAATAACGTACGTTTTGGACCCAGACGGTGGAGTCTCTCCTCCTTGGAAGGATGCGGGGGTGGGAAGAAGGTGGGCAAAATGATGGTCTGTCCTATGTGGAAAGAGGTAACCACTTTGGGTAGAAAAGAAGGCCTACTCCGAAAGGACAACCTTGTCCGGATGGACAGCAAGGAAAGGAGGTTTAGAAGATAGGGCCTGAAGCTCACTCCCCCTGCGAGCAGAGGTGATGGCAACCTGAAAGGCAGTCTTTAAAGTCAAGAGTCTGAGAGGACAATTATGTAGTGGCTCGAAAGGAGCGCACATAAGGTAAGTCAAGACAAGATTCAAGCCCACTGGGGCATTACAAAAGGTATGTGGAAAAAGGTGAGTAATGCCCTTAAGAAATCTATTTACAACAGGGGACTTGAAAAGAGAAAGCTGACCAGGAAGGCGAAGAAAGGCCGAAAGATAGCCTTTAAGAGTGCTCAGAGCAGAGCCCTGCTGGGCCAAAGAAAGAATGAAGAGGAGAACCTCTGAAAGAGGGGCAGAAATGGGATCCACAGCCTTTGCTGCGCACCATGCCACACATTTGTTCCATCTACAGGCGTATACGGTCTTAGTAGAGGGACGCCTGGCTGCCAAGATGATATTACAGACTTCGGGAGGAAGGTCGAGAGCAGTCAACTGTCGCTGCTCAATCTCCACGCAAGGAGGTGGAGGCTGGACAGGTTCGGTGGAGGACCGTCCCCTGCTGCTGCGACAGAAGGTCCTCCCGAAGAGGCAGTCTGTTCAGAGGATCGATGGCCATGTTCAAGACCTCGGGATACCAGACTCTTCATGCCCAGTCCGGAGCCACAAGAATGATTTGGGCCCGGTTGCGCTTGATCTTCTTCAGCACTCTGGGCAGAAGTGGTATAGGCGGAAAGGCGTATAGAAGATCGCAACTCCACTCGCGACGAAAAGCGGCGTCGAGCGAGTGCCGCCTTGGAAACTCCAATGCGCAGAACTGCTGACATTGCGCATTCTCTTCGGTGGCAAATAGATCTAACCAAGGCTCTCCCCACTGCTGAAAGAGACCTTGCACCACCTCAGAGTGAAGACGCCATTCGTGATCCATTATGCACCGGCGGCCGAGTTCGTCCGCCCTGGCGTTCAGGGAACCTGCCAGGTGTTGAACCATCAGGGACATGCCTTGATGTTCCAGCCACTTCCAGAGGCGAAGGGCCTCTTAACATAGGGTCCACAACCCCACCCTGCCCGTTGCAGTACAACATGGAGGAGGTGTTGTCCGTGAACACCTGCACTACTCCTTTGACAGAAGGAAGAAATGCCTTCAGTGCAAGATGAATTGCCTGGAGCTCCAGAAGGTTGATGTGGAGTCCGGACTCCGCCGGAGACCAGAGGCCTCTGATCTCCGCCCCTCCCATATGGCCGCCCCATCCCAGGAGTGACGCATCCGTCACCACTGTGAACTCTGGTTGGGAAAGGGAGAGGGATCTGCCGTTGACCCAATTCAGGTTCGTGAGCCACCACTGCAACTGACGTGCAGTCCCCCCCCTCCCTAGATCTGGATGACATCGGAAAGATTGCCCCGATGCTGCGCCCTTTGGAACTTCAGGTCTCACGGCAGAGCCCGCATATGCCACCTGGCATGATCCACCAGCAGCCTCAGGGTCATTGTCACCGAAATCCAGGATAGAGGCTGGAACATTGGTATCATAGCCCGAATATCCTTGACTCGCTGCTCGGGAGGATAAGCCCGAAACTGCGGTGTGTCCAAAACCGCCCCGACGAAAAGGAGCTTCTGAGAGAGAATCAGATGTGACTTCGGCACGTTGATAGTGAAACCCAGCGAGTGCAGGAGGTCCGCCGTAGTCTGGAGGTGGGAGACGACAGCCTGGGGCGAGCCCGCCTTCAACAGCCAGTCATAGCGATAGGGGAAGACTGGAACCCCGGATCTGCGCAGATGAGCTGCGTCCACCGCCATCACTTTCGTGAACACCCCGGGGGCGCTGGTAAGGCCAAAGGGGAGCACGGTGAACTGAAAATGCTTGTGGCCTACCGTGAACCGTAGGTAGAGTCTGTGGGCTGGCAGGACGGGAATATGGAAATGGGCGTCCTGCAAGTCCAGCGCCACCATCCAGTCTCCAGGGCAGACAGGACCTGAGTCAACATGAGCATTTTGAACTTCTCCTTCCGGAGAAAGCGGTTGAGGGCCCGGAGGTCTAGAATAGGACGCAGGCCTTTGTCCTTTTGAGCACCAGAAAATAGTGGTAATAGCAACCACAACCTACTTCTGGCACAGGGACCCTCTCGATAGCTCCCCTGGCCAAGAGAGCGGAGACGCGCTAAATGATCCTCAGACATGCGATCGAAAGACTGTGGCATGGAGGGAGGGGTAGTCTCAAAGGGGAGGGGGTAGCCCCTTCGGACTATTTGCAAAACCCACCTGTCTGACGTGATGTATTGCCAGTGGGGGAGGGGATGACGAATTCTGCCGCCCACTGGCCGTTGATGGGCCTGAAATGTCAGACTAGGAGGGTTTGGAGGCTGCGGCAGAGGGGGAAAGGGAGGACTAGCCTGCCCGCTGGCTCCCAGACGCGCAAGGTCGCTGGGCCCCACGTCCTCGGCCACGCAGAGGCTGGGCAGCTTGCGTGAACTGGTGGCTGGACTGGGCCGGACGTGGCTGGGCGCCCCTTCCGTATCCACAAAAGGGCCGAAAAGCAGACTGGAGTGGGCGGGAAGGTGCAGCGAGGCCCAAAGATCTGGTCGTAGCCCGAGAATCTTTAAAGCGCTCAAGAGCAGAGTCTCTTTTGTCGCCAAAAAGACGGCCATCAAAGGTCATGTCCAGCAAGGTTGACTGGACATCCCCCGAAAAGCCAAATGTCCTCAACCAGGCGTAGCGTCTAAGGGTTACCGACGTGGCAATCGTTCTGCCCAGTGAGTCGGTGGTATCCAGTCCACATCGTTTTGTGAATTTGGCTGCGTCTCTCCCATCTGCCGCTGCCTGGGAGTGAATGGCCTGGTTCTCCTCTGGCCACCGAGGCAGCACTTGCACAACCATATCCCAGACTGTATGGGTATAGCAGCCCAAGAGGCATGTGGTATTCACGGACCGCAGCGCCAAGCTGGAAGAAGAGAACATACGCTTCCCAAGATGATCCAGCTTCTTGGATTCCCTATCCGGGGGTGCAGAAGGGAATGCGACCTTGGAGGAAAAAGCTTGGCCCACCAAGCTCTCGGGGGCAGGGTGCCGGGTGAGGAAAACAGGGTCGCCCGGGGCCAGGTGCTGGTGGCAGGCAATCGTCCTTTCCACAGGAACCCCTGTGCTGGGCTTGGACCAGGTGCCCAAGAGGACGTCAGTCAGGGCTTTGTTGAAGGGCAGAAAGGGCTCAGAGGAGGATGCCGCAGGCTGAAGCACCTCTGTCAGGAGGTTAGTCCTGACTGCCACTGAAGGGAGCTCAAGGCCCAAGACCTCAGCCGCCCTTTACACCACCACAACGTAGGACGCTCCCTCCTCCGTAGCCATGGTAGGGGAAGAAAGCATGCAAAGGTCTGGAGAAGTGTCCAGACCATTGGTGTCGCCCAAGTCCTCTCTCCAGTCCGGTTCTTCCAGCTGGTCTGCTAAAGGGTCCAGCGACCCCTCCCAGTCCTCATCACCACTTTCTGGGTGGTAGGGAACACCAGGGATGAACAGGGGAACAAAAGTACCCTCCGGCATCTGTACCGACGTCGGTCCAGCTCCAGGTCCATCTTGGGGATGAGGACGGGGACGGCGCTGGCCGGGGGCACAACCGGCGTCGGGGAAGGTAGAGTAAGATCGACCGGCGTCGATCCGGATCCAGGCCTGGAGGGGCCGGAGCCACCGGCATCGAAGGCCCAGGGCCCTCTACCGGCTCCGCGAGGCCCGAAGGCACGCCGGCGGAGTCGGGCTGCCCAAAGACTAGGTGGAGGGCCTCGTAGAACTTGCGAAGTTGGGCAAGGGACGCTCCGGCTCCCGGAAATGGGGGGAGGTGCGGAGTTGTCCCTGAATCAAGCACCGGAGACGGAGCCTTAGAGCGACGACGCTCTGATGCTTCTTCGCCTTCTTCTTCTTGGACTTACCCGAAGACCTCGAAGACTTGGAGTGCGACGAGGTGTGAGGGCTCCACGAGCAGTCTTGAGACCTTCCCCTCTAACGAGAGCGACGCAGAGACGACCGCCAGGCCTCCAATAACTTTCAGGACTGCTCCTGCAAAGACTTCGGATTCATGGTCCAGCAATAGGAGCACGACTTTGGGTCGTGGTAGTGCTCCAGACACCATAGTCATACGAGGTGCGGATCTTTCACAGACATCATTGTGACAGGAATCGCAAGGCTTGAACCCGTTCTGGCGCACCAGGAGTCGATGGACTCAAAAAGAAGTCGACAAAACATCGAAAAAGGTTAGTCAAAAAGTGACTAAGGGGTAGCTCTCTCCAGATCTGCGCTAGGCTGGCGCAGAAAAAGAAACTGACGTCAGAGCGCAGGGGCAGTGTCTATGCAAGCACCGAGACGTCATCCCGGCGACCACGACGACGATGGACGCGGAGTTGACAGTCACCACCTACCGACGCGCAGGGGTACTGCTAAGAAAAAACTCTCCGGATCCAGTCTGACGCCTGGGGGTAATGCTAAAGTAAGGAATCTAAACTAAGTCTCTTTCAGATAACTGCGTTTGTTGGGCAACATAAATGCCAAAACTGTGCAAGACTGATTCTACAAACACAACCAGGATATGTTGGCCGTAGTCCTGCTAGCTCACAGTGCACCATCTGTACTGCTAACCTGACAAGGTAACAAATGGATTGTGCAACCTCAGAACATGACAACCCTGCTCCTTTGTCTTAAGGGAGTGATGTTGTTTATATAATAAACATCATCCATGTTGCCATGCAGAAGTCCCAGTCAGGCCGCTATTGTTCATTCTATTGTGATAGCTCTGTCTCCGAAAGGACAACAAATAACATTTTGCGTTGTCAACTAAGCCCTTGTACAGAATGTTCAAGGTATTTGATAATGTGCCTACGAAGTGTAAATGTAAGCAAAGCTAGTTCAGAGAGTATCCTGCACAGACATGCAAACGAATGTGTGTCAAATGACATTGTGTTTTAAGAAAGAAGGCAGAGCAGAGAGACGACATGATGGCATTAGTGCACAGGGCTCCCACAGTGACGGACGACAGAGCTTGAACCCAATGATGACCCCCGAGAAGCAGGGAGATGATCGGATTGTGAATTTGAGTCAGAGCATTTTGAACCCAATCGAGACAGCTCCTCAACAAAGGACTCGGCTATGTCCCCACATATGAGGGTGACCCTTTCTTGCTCAACCAAGAAATTGCTCAATGTTTCAGGAAAGTCAGGCTGAAATCCTTCTTTTCTGCTGACACCAACTCCACCACTGTGGACTCATCGCCCAATACTAATCTGAGCTATAAGTCAACCTTCATGCCACTGGCCTCACACAATACCTCTGGAAGTCATCACGTTTGAGAAGGCAGTCAGGAAAGACCTCAACGAGGGCCTAGCTAACCAACATTCTTTCTTCAGGAACCTCTCTAAATTGGAACAAGAAGCATTGAATAAACTGACCAAAGATGATTCCATAACCATCAAGCCCGCAGACAAGGGAGGCGGTATTGTTCTGATGGGCACCTCCTACTATCAGGAGTGTTTAAAACAACTGGCGGTTTCCAGTGCATACAAGCCACTCAAGATGGATCCTATGAAGAGACTCTTCAACATCATAGTCAAACTGGTAGATGAGGCTAAGGAAGAAGGCTGCCAAAGAGGCTGACTGCTTAGTCAACACAAACCCTGTGATTCCGTATTTTTATACACTTCCTAAAATTCACAAGCCACAAAGACCGCCCCCTGGACAACCCATCATCTCAGGGATCAGTTCCCTATTGGAACCACTCTCCCAGTTTGTCGATTTCTTCCTCAGACAGCTCGTTAAGAAAATGCAGACATACTTACAGGACACCAAAGATGTCCTCCGTGCTTTGGAAGGTCTGGAGTTTAATGAAGACACTGACTTCCTCGTCTCATTTGACGTAGAATCACTGTATACCTGTATACCACAGGATCAAACATTATGTACAGTGGAGACGCTACTCAATGACACAGATTTGGACACTATTACTCCTGTGTCTTTCATTATGACCTGTGCCACCCTGGCTATGAAGGAAAACTTTTTTCAGTTTGCGGATATACGGTTCCTTCAGATCTCAGGCACTTCGATGGGCAGTACATTCGCCCCCAGTCTGGCGAATTTGTACATCCATTTGATAGAAACAGACACCTTCTTGACATCCAATAACCCTTTGCAGTCCAACATCCGTCTATGGAAACGGTATATCGACGACATCATTGTGATATGGCGAGGGGCTGTTGAAGATATTGAGGGCATCCACAACTGGCTCAATTCTTGCAATGAATTTCTCAAGATTACCTGTGAATTCAGCAAAGAGAAACTTCCATTCCTGGACCTTTTGATCTACAATACGGAAGGCAGTCGGAGTACAGAATTGTATACCAAACCCATGGCCAAAAACTTGCTTCTTTTATATTCTAGCTATCATCCTAAATCCCTACGGGATAATTTACCCTTTGGCCAATTCTTGAGGATTCAGCGCAATTGTACTGATGTGGTGAAATACAAAAAGCATGCAGCCACTCTGGCAGGACAACTCCTAGACCGACAATACCCTCATTCACAAGTCTATGAAGAGAGTGCGTAATATTCACCGTGAAACTCTCCTTGAGCCACATCCTACAAAAGAAACCACAGAGAGATTGATCTGTGGCAGCACCTTTAGCAGGAAGTCAAGTCTCTCGCAAAAAAGTAGTAACAAGAACTGGAACATTCTGAACAAAGGCACCTGCAATCTAACTAAACCTATATTTGCCTTTAAATGTAGTGCCAATCTCAGGGACCAGTTCGTCCACACAAGACCACAGACAAATCAGCTGCCCCAACAGAATACACTTTGGAATCTTCCACCGATCAAAGGGCATTTTCCCTGTGGGAGTTGCAGCGTGTGTGCACAGACCTCACACACAGCCTCTATAGACATAGGCACAGGTCGCCCCAGGGAGTTGAGACAACACACCAACTGTAACTCAGAGGGTTTAATCTATCTCATCACCTGCCCCTGTGGTCTTAGGTATGCGGGCATGACCACAAGAAAGGTCAAAACACGCATGCTTGAACACAAGAGCACGATACGCTGCAGAAAACAGATTAACAGGCTTACCACACACTTCCTGGAAGCGAGACATGATGCCAATGATTTTCTGTGGGTTGCTTTAGACAAACCTAACATCACCCAGCCCATCGCTAACATGACCCAGTTCCTATTCAGAAAAGAACGATGTGTATTCAGGTTGCACACTGATACCAATGGTTTGAATGATGAAATTCCTTGGTTTAGCCTTATACACACATAATTGGTTTTATGTGCCTTGCTCTGCACCAGTTATCCTTGATGGACATACATTTGGACACCCCACATGGGGTGTTACTTTGCACTTGCTACATATCACTTTTCTGCTCGTCACCTAAGCAGGATGATATCACGATTAGGTCCCACCACCCCCCTTGTGATTGTAATGCTCTCTCAACTTCACAGGTGGTTTCCAGATCCACTTGGAACTTTGAGTGTTTCCTGGGACGCCAGCAATCAGTGTGCTTACCACGCTGTCCATGCTTGTCTTGTTTTACTCAATTTACGTTTTTTAGCCATTTATGTTGAGCCTTATTACTAATGCGCTTCCGCATTGAATGTGCTGGCATTTCTCCATATGGCTGTACTTCTCCAAGCATTTCCACAACCTGGAGAAATTATTTCCTTTTCAAGTGTTTCCCTCGGTCCCCTGCCACTTCCTGTGGGCCTCTGTTCTGGTACCTTATACTGTGCTAAGATGGCTGCAAAGCTCGTATTCCGAGCAGAATGTGCTTGGAGCCCTTTGATTGTTTCTCAGTCTGCTGAGTCCCTCACCTCACAGACTCTTTCCACCTTTACTTCCGGGAGGCGGAGCTCCATTTCTCCCATGCGCGATATCTTCGCATCTTCACCGGTGTTCCTTTCCCCGCCCCGGTTGCACGAACCGGCAATGATGACCTCATTCTAAGGTATGTGGTCCCCTCCCCTTGAGGTTTTCCGATCGGCGGACGGCCATGATTCACTTCCTGATGGCAGATTCGGTCGATGACATTTATTGTACTGTTACCGCATTAGCACGGGGGTTTTAACGTAAGGCTGTGTACTCCCCTGTGTCTAGCATTGAAGGGTAGCTCCATCCCCATTCACCTAATTTCACGGCAGACTGCCGAGTTGCATTTACCCTTGGCAGATCCTGATGTTGACATAATTTTCCTGTATCAGCAACAGCTCGGTTGTTTTGACGTGAGGCTGTGCACTCCCCAGATCTAGTGGCGAGGGCCCAGCTCCCTTTATATATTGCCTGTCGGGCTTATAACTTTTACCTTACCCTGGTCGGGAAGGGTTGACTGCCTGACCTTGCTCCCTACCCTCGGCAACATGCTTTTTCCCTTGCCAGTTTTTTAGAAAGTTTTTTGCCAAAACAGATGGCCTGCTCATTAGCTTACTTGTCATTATTTGGCTCCACCCAACCACCATATTGGACACTCCTATCCATTACGTGAGGGGAGATGTTCCATGGTCTTTTTGCCTTCCACCCTTGATTTTCTGGTTTTACTTTTATTTTTCCTCTGGGGATAATCCCACAGATGCTTAGTTTCTTGCCATCATGCATACCTTGGGACGTGTGTGTGTGATCCCTGGTAATTATAAATGCTTTCTTCCTTATCACCCAGGACAGCCCGAGTTTGAGGACACTTTATTCAATGTTCTCCTTCGGTACTCCCATCTCACACCAGGGCATTTACATACGGTCCGTTCGGACAGCTACCAATGCATTCTGACAGCGCTACCTTCCATGCTTAACTACATAGACCTGACTGGGCAAACGCACAAGGATATCAGTCATCCACCCGTAACATTTTAAGTCAACTGTATGATATGCTTTTGTATGACTGTACATCAGTCAACTCCCACCCTCCCTTTTTATTTAGGTTTTGGAAGCCACCTCGAGTGCGTGCGCCGAGGGCGAGTTGCCATTAGCGTTCCCGACAAGTCGGGTAAGCACCTAAAGGATAATTCTTCTCATTATCTATGTAGCCACATTCAAGATTTATAATACATTTATATGTGGCACAATTTCTAAGGAGTGCATGTGGAAACATGTATCAAATCTCTAACATTTGTCTCTTTACAGGGACGGCGCTGACAAGCAGAATTTTCCGATTGATGCATCAACCTATTAGTTGGTTGTATCCTTTTTCCCACCGTCCAGATTTGGTATGGTGGTAAGATTCACACACTCAGTGTCTCGCATTTCACCGGGTTCTGAAGAAAGCCACAGCACCTCTACGGAGGGCATTGAGGCTGAAACAGGTCGACCAATTGACCACTTTGAGACCATGTTAGGTTGAATTTTCCTGCCAGGGCCCACATAAATTTTTTAATCCTGACCCCTGGGTGTTTCATTAAAGTTAACCTTTAACATACCAGGTAGTCCGTTTTATTTTCACTGTCACTCTTCACATACTCCCTCCACGCCCAGCTCATCTGAAGGTTTTAGTATACCTCCCTACAATCACAAACAAGACACCCCTGAGCTCCGCCCTCAGAGTGAGGGGGTTGTAGCCTGCACTGCGACTAGGTTCGCAGTGCAAGGTGGTTCCCGATGATGAAGCATGCCACCTACGGGTGGGTGAGGGAATTCATCCTATAAAAAGGGACTCCCCTGCACTCCACTGTGACAATTTTGACCCAGGGTGGCTTATTTGTTTTGCCAAACTTAAAAACGTGCGCATGTATAATGGTAGTGTTTCTACTCTGGCCTATAATGCAACTACAGAACAATAGAATGAACATGCAGCCCGTCCGGAGGCTGTTTTTTGGGCCACTGTGTATCAGATCATAATGCAGAGCACGATCCAGTGGAAGATGGTTCTCTCCTGCAATGCCTTACCTTTTTTTACTCCAGAGAACCCCACAGAGAGCAGATTACCCACCCCATGGTCTTTGATGCCATCTATGAAAAAGCTCTGTACTCTCTCTGGGTCCAAGCGACGAGATCTCTCCTAGGTGAGGCGGAGCATGGAACATTGGCAGGGTGATGGATTGACCAATGTGGAAACGCGTCACAACTTTCAGCAAGAAGGACGTCCGTGTCCGCAGAACCAGTTTGTCTGATTAGAAGGAAGTGTATGGTGGAGTGATACAAGACTGACAGTGCAGAGGTGATGGCAATGAGGATCACAGACTTGATAGTAAGGAGCCATAAAGGACAGCTGTAAAGTGGTTCGAACGGAGTGAACATCAAATAAGTCAGGACTAGATTAAGGTCCTATTGGGGCATGACAAAAAAAGAAGAGGGAAACGTGTTGCAGCCCTATCAAAAAGCGCATCACAACCGGTGATTTAAACAGTAATGACTGGCCTGGCAACTGAAAAGAAAGCCGAAAGATAACCCTTAACTGTGCCTAAAGAAAAGCCTTGCTAGGCAAGACAGAACAAATAACAGAATGTCACAAGGAGGGTGGGGGGTTTCAATGTTGCAACGTGTCGCAGTTGAGGGGAAAGTCTTGATTTATTGTTTCCTTTAAAAGCTGGATCTTCTAAACCTTCCTGTGGATCTTTTTTCGTTTTGGTATCCATAAATTCCTAAAAAATAGAAGCTATTTTTTAAATAAATTTGTGTCAGATTTCTTGAGTCATGTTTTTCTTTAATTGTTTTGGTAACATTTAAATGCTTTACACTTGTTCCTTTGTTGAAGCTTGACTGCTCGAAGCCACAGCTACTCAAGCTACCCAGGTGTAGGATCTGCTTTTATGGTTACACCCCCTTTTTGCTTGATGTAATGCTGTTTGACTAGTCTGACTGGGATCCTGCTAATCAAGACCACAGTCTGCTCTTTCTCCCCTAAATTGGTATGGTAAGCACTGGGGTACATCCCAGATTGGACACTGGTGTACACTTATCAGTCCCTAGTATATGGTACTAAGGTACCTAGGGCATAGGTACACCAGGGGTCCCCCATAGGCTGAAGCATGTATTATGCCACCCATGGGAGACCACTCAATTGGTAACCACAGGTCTGCCATTGCAGCCTATGTAAGTTGGTGCTAGCACCACTTACGAAAGATATAGGTTTCCCTATATCTAAGGTCACTACACTTAAAACCTATAAGTCACCCCTAAGGCAGGCCTTTCAATCCTGAAGGTAGGGTGCTCTGTTCTAAGTGTGAGGGCGCCCCTGCATGAGCAGGACACCCCTACAGCCTACGGAGTCCATTCTCCCAGGTGGTTAGTGAGATATCCATATAACATATAGAGGGGCACCGCGTCATTACACGATGACCATCTCGAAACTGGCTGTAACGAATCCTATCATGTTTGGCATCAAACATGTTGGAATCATACCCCCCACACCATAAACGGTATGGGAGGTATGATTCCATGCACTGCAAAGCTCCTCCGTGAGGCCCTCTGTGCTCCCAGTACCACTCTTCTAATCCCGGACAGCACAACATGGCTGCTGCTGACCAGAGACACGATTCTGCCCTCCTGCTGCTGAGCCACGCTAGAGCAGGGGGAAGGCCGAATAGGTATCCTGTCACACGGAGGTGTGATCACCTCCCAGACAGGGTTTAGTGTATTAGGGCCAGGTGGGAGCGCACGCTAGCGCCACTGTCTGCTTGAGGGGCACACCTGGTGCCCACCTTGCATACACCAGCTCAGCACGAAACTGGACAAAGGACATGGGATTAGCCTCCCAACTGTCCGACCCCTCCCCTGGGAGGGAACCCTGAATCGTCCTAACCCTTTCCTTAGGGTACTTAAGGGCTTACCTGAGGGTGGGTTCCTAGGTACGTCGTGGGACAAAATTCATTTCAGACACCACTTCAACCGTCTGGGCACTCTGGACTTCGCTCTGGGCATCAAGGCTGCAACCGGGAAGACTCCTGCTGCTCCTGATCTGGTCGTCCTGCTCGTCTGCTGCAACGCCCATGCACCATACAGGAACCTTCCAAGGCCTGTGGGCATCCAAGAAACCTGAAGGAATCTCCCTTGAAGTGAAGGAGACAATTCCCTGCATCTGCAGGCACCGCAACTAAGCTGACCGGTCTACTGATCCTGGGCTCCCACGGGCTCCAAAAGGCTCAGCAACACAGGTGGTGGTTCTTCACATCCCTCGAGGCCTGCCCTGTCCTCTCACCAAGTTTGAGGCCAGTATCTCTTGGCGGAGCCGCAGGAACCGAACCCCTGTGCACTGCATCGACTTGCAGTTGCAAAGGCTTGTTGGCTTCCTTCCACCAAGATCTTCGGGCTCCAAGTAGCCCCAACCTCAAGCATCTACAGTGACCAAGATCTTTGCTCACATCACTTGCACCGTAGGCCTGCATCTTTGGTGAGCTGCTCGAGGTCCTCTCGCGACTCCAGTGCCTCCGGCCTGTGGGTCCTCTTGGGGGTCATCTTTGAATTCTTTGGGCTCCCCTGATTGTTCGGGGCTTGCCCGGACTCCCCCGCTTGTGGCGAGTCACCTGGACCTTGCAGGTCCCGACACTGCACATTCTTCGCTTTCCACATTTGTAGTTGCCAAGGCTGGTTAGTGCTCCTGACAGACACCGACCCCTCAACTCTCGACGTGCGACAGCTCGTGTACGGCTCCTGGTTTTCCACAGCATCGGCTGGTCCTCACAGCTGCAGCTTCTAGGTCACTGTCATCTCTCCTGCAGCACTGGAATCGGTGGGCATTCGTCGTCCGTGCCTCCTGGTCACTGCTGAGTGGCATAGACTCTGTCCCCTCTGCTTACAGGGACTTCTCATCTTGACTCCCCCTTTGGGTTCCACCGGACACCTTCACCAGCAGCAACATCTTTCTGAAGTCCTCCATTAGGTTCGACAGCGGTTTCCAACACCACTTCACACCTATGCACCCGGCTTCCCTGGTGTCGGTATACTGGTTCCTGGGGTATCCACAGGTAGGATGGCTCTCCAACCCTCTGTCTTCCATGGGGTTTCTTCAGGGTCCACTGGGAAGGGTCCTTCTTTAAAATTGGAACTGCGACTTATCCATTGACTTGCATTGATCCCGCGGTCATTTTCACTCTGCACCCGGCCTCCTGGTTACTTACCTTGGGTCGTTCCTTGGGTCCCCGGCACTTCTACGTCTTCTGGGTATAGTCTTGACTCAAGTTGTGGTCTGCATACCACTAATTTAGTATATGCTTTGGTCTCCCCCTGGTGACCACTGTGTATTACGTGCTAGTTACCTGTTTCTATTGAAAAGTATTGTGTGCATTGTGTCCATCTCTGGCTAGGAGAGATCTGTATGTGTTAGTGAGTGTCTTTTAATAAATACATATTTTTATAAATACACTATGTGGTTCCTTTTCACTTAATCTATACCTATAAGATTATATTCTGGTAAAACATGCTGCTTTACACTCCTTCAAGACGAAGCCTGAAGGCTGCTCTCCACAGCTACCACTTAGAGAGCTTTCTAAGGTTGTCTAAGACCACTAAAATCACCATAAGGGTTGTCTGGATTGTTGCAAGGTGCCCACTTACATAAGTGTACACCATATACCAAGCCAGCTTCTCACATTGGTGTGCAGCAGTTGGGATTCAAGCCTGCATTGTTTTACCAGATAATCTTGGTGTGGATTAACTGAAAAACCATCACTAATCCCAGGCACATATAATACAGATTAGAATAAGTAAGTTCCACTGAACTTAGGGTTGGGTAGTTAAGGGTCTAGCACAACCCTTTCTCCAACCTCAAAGAGTTTAGTTTCCACTAGTTTAGGTAGGTGCAACACCTCACTACACCTAGAACCATGTCTTTAGTTGGGGATGCTGGTGTACCCCAGTCTGCTAAGTACAGTGGTTTAAAGTTCCAGGAACTAAGGACCCTGTGTAGTCTTGAAAAGATAAAGACAGGTGGCAACTCCACCATTAAGCTGGTCTTGGAGCTGCTGCATCAGGATGAAATCCATCCTGTGAGAGCAGAACACCATGTGGGTGGGGATACTCCAGAAGGAGCATCAGGAGCTCTTCCTTCCTAATGATCTCAATTCTGAGTATGGGCAGGAGGACTCAAATGAGTCCAAACTGACCCCTCAGGGCATAGTGCAGATGGAACAGAGGAGACACCCTTTGTTCCTCCTGGGAGGGTCCAGAGTAGACTGATGAGGTCTAGGTCCTCCTCTAGAGAATCCAATGCTTCATGATATTCAATAGGGACCTCCATATCTAGTAAGAGGGGTAGCTCTTTGGACAGGGAATACCAACTGCTTGAACTTGAGAAAGCAAGGCTTGGGCTCAGGCAAGATCAGTTGGCCCTTGACAAAGAGTCCCTAGAAGTTCAGAAGGCTAGGAAGAAATTGGGACTAGAGTCCCATGGTGGCAGCAAGTGTCCCTAGAATCAGATAAACTTCTTTTGACAATAGGAACCCGAGCAGGATAGTCCCTGCTTACCAGGAGGGGGATGATATCCATAAATGGATCACTACTTTGGGGAGGGCCTCTAAAGTTCAGAGGGTTCCTCAAGGGCAGTGGGCATCTATCCTGTGGCTCTCCTTTGCTAACAAAGGTAGAGATAAGCTCCTCGCTGTTAGAGAAGAGGATGCTGACAATTACTCAGTACTGAAGAGTGCTCTCATAGATGGGTTTGGCTTAACCACTGAACAGTAAAGGATTAAGTTCAGAGACACCCAGAAGGCGCAGGCCCAGGACAGGGTGGATTTTGTAGACTGCTATTAAGGCTCTGGAAGGCTGGCTTCATGGAAGGTACAGGACTATGAAGGATTGTACAATTTGATGATGAGGGAGCACATGCTTAATAACTGTCAGAATCAGCTTTTGCATCAGTACCTGGTGGACTCTGATCTGACTTCTCCCCAAGAATTAGGAAAGAAGGCAGATAAATGGGTCAGAACCAGGGTTAAGCAGAACCATGGAGTTGACCAGAAGAAGCAAGATTCTTCTAAATCCCAGGATAAGGGTGAGGACAAGGGCAAAGATAAGAGAGTCTCCCCAAGGGGCCCCAAAAACCTGCATATGGGCGCGAGTCCCAAAATTCCAAGAAAGGCAAAAAGAAACCTTGGTCTTTTTTATGCAAGGTGAAGACCCATTGGACAATGATGTGGATTATCCAAAGGGCAAGGAAACTACTACCACTGCCCCTAAGGAACCGGCTCCCCCTAGCACAAGTACAAATGGTGGTACAGCAACCAAGTGATTAGTGGGGTTAACCTTGGGATCTGAGATGGGTTCTGACTTATTCAGAACTCCAGCTCAGGCTGTTCTAGTTTGTGATGGTGGCATAGATCTTTCAACTTACTAATCAGTCCCACTGACGTGGGCAAGTACAGACAACAGCCTTTGATAAATGGAAAAGAAGCAATGGCTTACAGGGACCAGAGTCACTATGGTGACAGAGAAACTTGTTTCCCCTGGCCAGATCATACTTGGACAAATATATACAGTTACCAACGCTAGCAATGTCAGGACTGACCATTCCTTGGCAGTTGTGAACCTCAGCTGGGGAAGGGTAACTGGACCTAAGAAGGTTTTGGTATCTCCAGACCTACCTGTAGATTGTTTGTTGGGCAATGATCTAGAAACTTCAGCCTGGGCTGAAGTGGAGTTCAGGACTCATGCAGAGATGATGGGCATCTCTGCCAGGGTGTTTGCTGTCACCAGGGCTCAGGCCAAACAGCTCACCACTGGATTCTGAAAAAGTAGACCAGGTACTTCCCAAGAGAAGAAACAGGAAGGGTAAGGAATTGCCCTCCTCACAAACTCTGTGAAGATCAGTCTCCTGAGGGAAAGGATCTTGGCCCTAGTGAAAGAACTGTCCCAGAGGAACTTGGGCCTGACCAGACAGAGTTCTTGGGGGCAGGGGGGCCTTAAATGGCAGACTAGTTTGGAGCAGCAGTCCTGCCCCTCTCATGAACCACTCGACAGCAAGCTGCTGCTGAGGAGGAGGAGGCGGCGGCAGGTAATATCAGTGGGTCCCATAAGATCTTTTGGGAAGATGGGCTCTTGCACTGTGAGTGTAGAGACCAAGACTGGTGCCACCAGAAGGTTGGTGATAACCCAGAGGTTTCCTTCTATCCCTGGCACATGATATTCCCCTTGCAGGAAACGTAGGGCAAAGCAAGACTTGGGACAGGCTTGTCCCTCACTTTCACTGGCCCCATATGTCTGAAGACACAAAGGAGTTGTGTCGCTCCTGTGCCATTTGCCAAGCCAGTGGTAAGTCAGGTGGCATCACAAAGGCCCCCTTAATTCCACTTCGTGGTTGGGGTCCCCTTTGAGAGGGTATGGATTGACATGGTTGGTCCCTTGAACCATCCAACTGCATGTGGGCACAGCTATATACTAGTTGTGGTGGACCATGCCACTAGGTACCCAGAAGCTATTCCCCTTAGAACCACTCAGCTCCTGTAGTGGCCAGGGCCCACCTGGGAATCTTTTCCAGAGTGGGCTTCCCTAAGGAGGTTTTAACGCACAAGTTACTAACTTGTGTAACGATATATCTGTAAGAGACAGTAGTTAGTGACAGATTCCTTACCTTAGATTCCTTACCTTAGAATATCCCCAGGCGTCAGGCTGGATCCGGAAAGTTTTTTGCGTAGCAGTACCCTTGCGCGTCGGTAGGCGGCGTCGTGCGGCTCCGCGTCCGTCGTCGTGATCGCCGGGATGACGTCGCGGGCAGTACTTAGGCGCCGCCCCTGCGCGCTGACGTCAGTTCTGTACACGACTTTCCGCGCCAGGAACGCAGAGCCATGCAAGAAGCTGACATAGGTGTCTGAAAAATACTAGGGCCCTGAAAGGGATGTCCTTAACCCTAGAAATCAGTTCGCAGAACGGGAGGATGGGTGGGCGGTAGGAATCTGTCACTAACTACTGTCTCTTACAGATATATCGTTACACAAGTTAGTAACTTGTGCATCTGAAAGAGACACGTTAGTGACAGATTCCTTACCTTAGAATAGATACCCCAGCAATACCAACCCCGGTGGTGGGTCTGCGAACAAAGATCAGACAAGGAAGTCCTGGAGGACAGAACGGCCAAAGAAGCCGTCCCTCCGGACCGGACTGTCAAGGCAGTAATGCTTTGTAAACGTGTGCAGCGAGGCCCACGTAGCTGCCTGACAAATAACCGGCAGCGGAACACCGCGGCCCAAGGCCGTGGTAGCAGCCGTTGCCCTGGTGGAATGGGCACGCAGCCCAACAGGAGGCTCCTTCTTAGCCAAAGAATAGCAGGTCTTGATGCACAAGGTAACCCAGCGGGAGATGGTTCGTTTGTGCACCGCCCGACCTTTTGGCGCCCACGTAGCCAACAAAGAGCTGGTCATCCACCCGGAAGTGTTGTGTGCGGTTGATATAAAAGAAAGCGCACGTTTTGGGTCCAGACGGTGGAGCCTCTCTTCCTCTCTGGAAGGATGCGGAGGCGGAAAGAAGGTAGAGCAAAGTGATGGTCTGCCCAATGTGAAAGGCAGTAACCACCTTTGGCAAGAAGGACGGACGCGTCCGAAGAACAACCTTGTCTGGATGAACAGACAGAAAGGGAGGTTTGCAAGATAAAGCCTGGAGCTCACTCACCCGCCGAGCGGAGGTGATGGCCACCAGGAAGGCTGTCTTTAGAGTCAGAAGACGAAGAGGACAGTTATGCAGAGGCTCAAAGGGAGCGCACATTAAAAAGGTAAGAACCAAGTTCAAGTCCCACTGAGGCATCACAAACGGAACAGGAGGAAAGAGGTGTGTAATGCCTTTTAAGAACCTGTTAACAACAGGGGACTTGAAAAGGGAGGGCTGATCAGGGAGCCTGAGGAAGGCCGAGATAGCACAGAGATAACCCTTGATGGTACCCAGGGCAGAACCCTGTTGGGCCAGAGAAAGAAGGAACAGAAGGACCTCAGAAAGAGGGGCAGAAAGGGGGTTCACAGCCTTTGCTGTGCACCATGCCACAAATTTGTTCCACCTGCAGGCGTATACCACCTTAGTGGAGGGACGCCTGGCTGCCAGAATCACATCACAAACTTCGGGAGGCAAGTCGAAAGGAATCAACTGCCGCCGCTCAATCTCCACGCAAGCAGGTGTAGACTGGACAGGTTCGGGTGGAGGACCGTCCCCTGCTGCTGCGACAGAAGATCCTCCCGAAGAGGCAGACGGATCGGGGATCTACGCTCATACTGAGTAGCTCGGGATACCAAACTCTTCGAGCCCAGTCCGGAGCCACAAGAATGACTTGGGCCCGGTCGTGCCGAATCTTCTTCAACACTCTGGGTAGAAGTGGTATAGGCGGAAAGGCGTACAATAGACCGCAACTCCACTCGTGACGAAAAGCGTCGCCGAGCGAGTGCCGCCTTGGAAATTCCAACGCGCAGAACTGATGACATTGCGCGTTCTCTTCGGTGGCGAATAGATCTAACCAAGGCTCTCCCCACTGAGTCCTTGCGCCACTTCCGAGTGAAGACGCCATTCGTGATCCATCATGCACCTGCGGCTGAGTTCGTCCGCCCTGGCGTTCAGGGAACCTGCCAGGTGTTGAACCATCAGGAACATGCCCTGATGTTCCAGCCATGTCCAGAGGCGCAGAGCCTCCTGACAAAGGGTCCACGACCCCACCCCGCCCTGTTTGTTGCAGTACCACATGGCGGTGGTGTTGTCGGTGAACACCTGCACTACCTTCCCTTTGACAGAGGGAAGGAATGCCTTGAGTGCAAGTCGGATCGCCCGGAGCTCCAGAAGGTTGATATGGAGCCGGGACTCCGCCCGGAGACCAGAGGCCTCTGATCTCCGCCTCTCCCATGTGACCGCCCCATCCCAGAAGGGACGCGTCCGTCACAACTGTATGCTCTGGCTGGGGAAGGGAGAGGGATCTGCCCATGACCCATTGCCGGTTCGAGAGCCACCACTGCAACTGTGTTGCAGTCCCCTCCGAGATCTGGACGTGATCGGACAGGTTGCCCTGGTGCTGCGCCCACTGGAACTTCAGGTCCCACTGCAGAGCCCGCATATGCCATCTGGCATGAGTGACCAGCAGGATGCAGGAGGCCATGAGGCCCAGCAGCCTCAGGGTCATCCGTACCGAAACCCAGGATAAAGGCTGAAAGATCGGAATCATAGCCTGAATATCCCGGACTCGCCGTTTGGGAGGATAGGCCCGAAACTGCGTTGTGTCCAGAACTGCTCCGATGAAAAGGAGCTGTGGAGAAGGAATCAGATGCGACTTCGGCACATTGATGGAGAACCCCAGCGAGTGCAGGAGTTCGGCCGTAGTCTGGAGGTGGGAGACGACTGCCTGGGACGAGCCCGCCTTCAGCAGCCAGTCGTCGAGGTAGGGGAAGACTGGAACCCCTGCCCGGCGCAGATGAGCTGCGACCACCGCCATCACTTTGGTGAACACCCGAGGGGCACTTGTAAGGCCAAAGGGGAGCACGGTGAACTGAAAATGCTCGAGGCCTACCGTGAACCGCAGGTAACGCCGGCAGGACGGGGATGTGAAAATAAGCGTCCTGCAAGTCCAACGCTACCAACCAGTCTCCAGGGTCGAGGGCAGTTAAGACCTGAGCTAGGGTGAGCATCTTGAACTTCTCCTTCCAGAGGAAGCGATTGACGTTCCGTAGGTCCAAGATAGGACGCATGTCCTCCTTGTCCTTTTGGGCACCAGGAAGTAGTGGGAGTAGCAACCACGTCCTACTTCTGGGGTCGGAACATGCTCGATGGCCCTCTTGGCCAAGAGGGCCGTGACTTCCTTCTGCAGAAGTACCAAGTGATCCCCGGACATGCGGTGGAATTGAGGTGGCATGGCTGGGGGGTGGTCTCGAAGGGGAGGGAGTAGCCCTTCGGACAATGTCCAAGACCCACCTGTCCGAGGTGATGGGACGCCAGTGGTGAAGGTGATGGCGGACCCTGCTCCTACTGGCGTGCTGTGCACCGGAAAGGAGGGACTAGGAGGGCTTGGAGGCCGCGGACGGGTTGGAGGTGGTGGCCTGACCCGCACGCTGGTTGCCCGAACCGCCACGGCGGTATCCACGTCCTCGGCCACGCGAAGACGCTTGCTGCGCGGGCCGGTGGCTGGGCAGCTGACGTGACTGGGCGCCCTTCCGTGGCCACGAAAGGGGCGAAAAGCAGAGGGGAGCGGAGGGCGTACAACAGAAAGGCCCAGGGACTTGGCAGTAGCCCGTGAGTCCTTAAACCGCTCCAGCGCATGGTCTGCCTTTGAACCAAAAGACCGACTCCATCAAAGGGCATGTCCATGAGTGTATTCTGGACATCACCCGAGAAACCAGTTGTTCTCAGCCAGGCGTGGCGACGTAGCGCCACCGTTGTCGCAAGCGATCTGCCCAGCGAGTCGGCGGTATCAAGGCCACAACGTATGGTGTATTTAGCCGCATCTCGCCCTTCCGCAATGGCGCGGGTAAGCAGTGTCTGGACCTCCTCAGAACACTGCGGCAAAACAGCCGCCACCGAATCCCTCAGGAGTGGGTATATCGGCCCAAAGGCAAGCGGTGTTGACAGACCGCAAGCCAGCACTGGAGGAAGAAAAAGCCTTCTTCCCAAATTGGTCCAGGCGTTTGGATTCCCTATCCGGAGGGGCGGTAGGGAAGGCGGTTTGGGAGGCAGAGGCTTGGACAACCAAGCTCTCTGGGGTGGGATGTTGGGAGAGAAACAAGGGGTCACCCGGAGCAGGGCGATGGCGTCGGGCCACGTTCCTATCCACAGGAGCCCCTGTGGTGGGTTTGGACCAGGCACCCAAAAGAACATCAGTGAGTATCATTAAACGGCAGCAGTCTCCGAGGAGGAGGCCGCCGGCTGAAGCACTTCTGTCAGGAGGTTAGTCATGACGGCCACAGTAGGCAACTGGAGATGTAAGGCTCCAGCTGCTCTACGCAACACCGTTGCAAAATTAGCTCCCTCCTCCGTAGCCACGGGAGGAGACAGCATGCCAGTGTCAGGGGAGGTGTCTAGACCACTGGCATCCCCAAGTTCCTAAGCCCAGTCCGGATCATACTCACACTGTTGTTTGAGAGGGTCCTCAGACCCCTCCCAGCTCTCCTGGTCCTCCTCTTGTTCAAAATATGGAGGAGGAGGGACATTTGGGACCCAAGGTCTCATCGGCGCCGGAGCCGAGCGACATCGGTCCGGCTCAGACGCCGTCCGGAGCCCCGGACGGCGTCCGGAACGGCACCGGGGACGTCGGCGTTAGGTCAACCGGCGTCGATGGGGGTTGCGGTACCACCGGAGCCGGGATCGAGGCCGGAGCCGAGGCCGGGATGAAGGCTGGTGGGACAGGCGGCGCCGGGACCGGAGTCGACGGCGGCGACGGGGCAGCCCCATCAGGGCCCGCGGGGCCCGAAGGCGCACCGGAGGGGCCTGAAAGGCCCGAAGAGGCGGCCCATGGCCGACAGGAATTCCTAGTAGCTCGGCCGGAGTCGCCCCCGAACCCGGAAAGGACGGGTAATGCGGGGGCGGCTCTACAGGCATGTCCGGGGCCGCGGGGACGGTGCCGACTGGGGCCTCAGCCGAGTCGCGAGACCGGCGAGGCGAAGTCTTAGAGCGATGACGCTTTTTAGACTTCTTGTGCTTCGACTTACCCGAGGAGCGCGAAGACTTGGACTCCGACGACCGGCGGGGACTCCGCGACCGGCCCCTCGACCTCTCCCGGGGCTTGGTGCGGCGCGGAGCCGACTGCCGGACCTCGAGTAGCTTTCGAGACCGCTCTTGCAAAGCCTTCGGATGAAGTTTCCGGCAGTCAGGGCACGACTTCGTGTCGTGGTCTCGGCCGAGACAGAAGAGACACTCGAGATGCGGGTCCGTGATCGACATCATGCGACCACAGGCTCCGCATGGCTTGAAGCCGGGCATCCCTACGACACCTAGGAGTCGTGAAGACTCGATGAAGAAACAGTGAAAAATTCACAAAAAGGTTAGTCAAAAATTGACTAGGGCACTGCTCTTCCCGGATCTGCGCTTACTGGCGCGGAAAAAGAAGAACTGACGTCAGCGCGCAGGGGCGGCGTCTAAGTACTGCCCGCGACGTCATCCTGGCGATCACGACGCCGACGACGGACGCGGAGCCGCACGACGCCGCCTACCGACGCGCAGGGGTACTGCTACGCAAAAACTTTCCGGATCCAGCCTGACGCCTGGGGATATTCTAAGGTAAGGAATCTGTCACTAACGTGTCTCTTTCAGATATTACCCCCAGGCTTCAGACTGGATTCGGAAAGTTTTTCTGCAGCAGTACCCCTGCGCGTCGGAAGGTGGTGTCGGTCGACTTCGCGTTCGTTGTCGTGGTCGCTGGGATGATGTCGCGGTAGCTACATAGACGCCGCCCTCACGCGCCGACGTCAGTTCTGTACACGACTTTCCACGCCAGAAGCGCAGAGCCATGGAAGACGCTGACCACTGGTGCACAAAACTAGGGACCTGAAAGGAAGTCCTTAACCCTAGAAGTCAGTTCGCAGAACGGGGAGGATGGGTGGGGCGGTAAGGAATCTATAACCAACCTATGTTTCTTACAGATATATCGTTACCGAAGGTAAGTAACTTGTTCATCTGAAAGAAACCGTTATAGATTCCTTACCTTAGAAAGATACCCCAGCAATACCAACCCCGGAGGTGGGTCTGCGAACCAAGTTCACACCAGAAAGTCCTGGAGCACAGAACGGCCAAAAAAGCCGTCTCTCCGGACTTGGCTGTCCAGGCAGTAGTGTTTGGTGAATGTGTGCAGCGATGCCCACGTAGCTACCTGACAGATATCATTAAGGGGGACTCCCCGTCCTAAAGCGGTGGTGGCTGCCGTCGCCCTGGTGGAATGGGTGCGCAGTCTCACTGGAGGCGCATTCTTTGCCAAAGAATAGCAAGCTTTGATGCACAGAATGACCCACCTGGAGATGGTCCGTTTGTGCACGGCCCAACCTTTCTTAGCGCCCACGTAACCAACAAAGATGGTCGTCCACCCGGAATTGCTTCCTGCGATCCAAGTAGAAGGAAAGCACACGTTTTAGATCCAGACGGTGGAGCCTCTCCCTCTTTTGAAGGATGTGGAAAGAAGGTGGGCAAAGTGATGGTTTGGCCAATGTGGAAAGAAGTAACCACCTTGGGAACAAAGGAAGGTCTAGTTCTAAGGACAACCTTGTCCGGATGGACAGCCAGAAAGGGAGGCTTGGAAGAGCTTGTAGCTCACTCACCCTGCGTGCAGAGGTGATGGCCACCAGAAAGGCAGTTTTCAAAGTGAGAAGCCTGAGAGGACAGTTATGTAGCGGCTCAAAGGGAGCGCACATAAGATAGGTAAGAACCAAGTTCAAGTCCCACTGGGGCATTACGAAGAGAACAGGAGGAAAAAGATGAGTAATGCCCTTAAGGAATCTATTTACAACAGGGGACTTGAAAAGAGAAGGCTGATCAGGAGGCCTAAGGAAGGCTGAAATGGCAGAGAGGTAGCCTTTTAGAGTGCCCAGAGCAGAGCCCTGCTGGGCCAAAGAAAGGAGAAACAAGAGAACCTCACAAAGGGGATCCACAGCCTTTGCTGTGCACCATGCCACAAATTTTTTCCATCTGCAGGCGTATACGGTCTTAGTGGAGGGACGCCTGGCTGCCAAGATAACATCGCAGACTTCGGGAGGCAGGTCGAACGACGTCCACTGCCGCCACCCAATCTCCACGCAAGGAGGTGGAGGCTGGACAGTTTCGGGTGGAGGACCGTCCCCTGCTGCTGCGACAGAAGATCCTCCCAAAGAGGCAGTCGGATCGGAGGATCGATGGCCATGTTGAGCAGCTTGGGATACCAGACTCTTCGTGCCCAATCCAGAGCCACAAGAATGACTTGGGCCCGGTCGCGCTTGATCTTCAGCACTCTGGGCAGAAGTGGTATAGGCAGAAAGGCGTCTAGAAGACCGCAACTCCACTCGTGATGAAAAGCGTCGCCTAGCGAGTGCCGCCTATGAAATTCCAACGCGCAGGACTGCGGACATTGGCGTTCTCTTCGGTGGCTAATAGATCTAACCAAGGCTCCCCCCCACTGCTGAAAGAGACCTTGCACCACCTCCGAGTGAAGACGCCATTCGTGACCCATCATGCACCTGCGTTTGTCCGCCCTGGCGTTCAGGGAACCTGCCAGGTGTTGAACCACCAGGGATATGCCCTGATGTTCCAGCCATGTCCAGAGGTGGAGGGCCTGTTGACATATGGCCCACGACCCCACCCCGCCTTGTTTGTTGCAGTACCACATGGCGGTGGTGTTGTCCGTGAACACCTGCACTACTCTTCCCCAGACAAAGGGAAGGAATGCTTTGAGTGCAAGACGTATCGCCCGAAGCTCCAGAAAGTTGATGTGGAGCCCGGGCTCCGCCGTAGACCAGAGGCCTCTGATCTCCGCCTCCCCCGTGTGGCCGCCCCATCCCAGAAGTGATGCATCGGTCACCACTGTGAACTCTGGTTGAGGAAGGGAGAGAGA
This sequence comes from Calotriton arnoldi, assembly GCA_963921515.1. Lineage (NCBI taxonomy): Eukaryota > Metazoa > Chordata > Amphibia > Caudata > Salamandridae > Calotriton > Calotriton arnoldi. The sequence goes on along the minus strand of CAWUFW010000080.1, from coordinate 2,529,832 downwards.
TTGGCCGTCGACCCAATCCTGGTTCGTTAGCCACCACTGCAATTGGTGTGCAGTGCCCTCCGAGATCTGGACGCAATCGGACAGATTCCCCTGATGTTGCGCCCATTGGAACTTCAGGTCCCACTGCAGAGCCTGCATATGCCATCTGGCACGGTCCACCAGCAGGATGCAGGAGGCCATCAAACGCAGCAGCCTGAGGGTCATCCTGACCGAAACCCGGGATAGAGGCTGAAAGATCATAATCATAGCCAGAATATCCCGGACTCGCTGTTCGGGAGGATAAACCTGAAACTGCGTCGTGTCCAGAACTGCTCCGATGAAGAGGAGCTTCTGAGAGGGGGTCAGGTGCGACTTTGGCACGTTGATGGAGAACCCCAGCAAATGCAGGAGGTCGGCCGTAGTCTGGAGGTGGGAGGAGACAGCCTGGGGCGGGCCCGCCTTCAACAGCCACTCGTCGAGATAGGGGAAGGCTGGAACCCCTGATCTGCGCAGATGAGCTGTGACCACCGCCATCACTTTCGTGAACACCCGAGGGGTGCTGGTAAGCGCCAAAGGGGAGCACGGTAAACAAAGTGCTCGTGGCCTACCGTGAACCGCAGGTAACCCCGGTGGGCCGGCAGGACGGGGATGTGAAAGTAAGTGTCCTGCAAGTCCAACGCTACCATCCAGTCTCCAGGGTCGAGGGCAGACAAGACCTGAGCGAGCGTCAACATCTGAACTTCTCCTTCCGGAGGAAGCGGTTGACGTTCCTGAGATCCAAGATAGGACGCAGGCCTTTGTCCTTCTTGGGCACCAGAAAGTAGTGGGAATAGCAACCATGACCTACTTCTGGGACAGGAACGCGCTCGATGGCTCCCTTGGCCACGAGTGCCGAAACTTCCTGTTGGAGAAGGGCCAGATGATCCTCAGATATGCAATGGTACCGAGGTGGCATGGATGGAGGGGTAGTCTCGAAGGGGAGGGAGTAGCCACTTCGGACTATCTGCAAAACTCACCTGTCCGACATGATGGTGCGCCAGTGGGGGAGGTGATGGCGAATTCTGCCACCCACTTCCGTTTGGTGGCCCTAAAAGGTCGGACTAGGAGTGTTTGGAGGCTGCTGCAGAGAGGTCTGTGGTTGACTGGCCCGCCCGCCTCCAGAACCACAGTGCTGGTTCCCACGTCCCCGGCCGCGCAGAGTCTGAACAGCTTGCTGTGGCTCTGGGCGGGACATGGCGGGGCACCCCTTCCGTAGCCACGAAAAGCAGAATGTGCAGGGCGGGTGGTGGAGAGGCCCAAGGACCTGGCCGTACCCAGAGAGTCCTCAAAGCGTTTCAGCGTGTTGTCTGCCTTGTCGCCAAAAAGGCGACGGCCATCAAAGGGCATGTCCATAAGAGTGGATTGGACATCCCCGGAAAAACCAGTTGATCTCAACCAGGCGTAGCGTTGAAGGGCTACCGACGTGGAAATCGTCCTGCCTAGTGGGTCAGCGGTATCCAGCCCATAGCGGATGGTAAACTTCGCTGCGTCTCTCCCTTCGGCAACCGCCCGAAAGTGTACGGCCCGGGCCTCCTCCGGTCACTGAGGCAGCACTTCTGCAACCGTGTCCCACAAGGAGTGGGTGTAACGGCCCAACAGACATGCAGTGTTTACCGACCGCAGTCCCAAGCTGGAGGAAGAAAACATCTTCTTCCCAAGATGATCCAGCTTTTTGGATTCCCTGTCCGGTGGAGCGGTAGAGAATGCGCCCTTGGAGGTGGAGGCTTGGACCACCAAGCTCTCAGCGGTGGGGTGTTGGGAGAGGAAAGTGGGGTCGCCCTGGGCCAGTTGGTGGCGTCGAGCAATCATCCTGTCCACAGGAGCCCCTGTGTTGGGCCTGGACCAGGTGCCCAAAAGGATGTCCGTCAGGGCTTCATTAAACGGCAGCAGGGCCTCCGAAGAGCTCGCCGCCGGTTGAAGCACCTGTCAGGAGGTTAGTCCTGACTGCCACCGTAGGTAGCTCAAGGTGGAGAGCCTCGGCCGCCCTACGCAACACCACTGCGTACGATGCTCCCTCCTCCGTAGCCACGGTAGGAGGAGACAACATGCCAAGGTCTGGTGAGATATCCAGACCACTGGCTTCCCCCAGTTACTCTCTCCAGTCCTGTTCATAAACTAAGTGGTCGGTTAAAGGGTCCCCAGACCCCTCCCAGTCCTCCTCACCCTCCTCTGGCTGCCAATTCTGGTCTCAAAGAGCCAGGGTAGAACAGGGGCATAAAAGTACCAGTCAGCGCCAGGTCCGGCTCCGTGTCTACCTCGAGGTGGAGGCCGGGGTCGACATCGGCTGGGGACACAGCCGACTGCGGACATGGTGCTGGTGAAATCGGCGCCGGGAGAGGCGTAACAAGGTCGACCGGCGCCGATCCGGATCCAGGCCTGGATCCAAGGGGGCCCTGCGGTGCAGAGGCCAAAGACGCCGGCGTCGAAGGCCCAGGGCCCCCAGCCGAGTCCGCGAGGCCCGAAGGCGCGCCGGCGGAGTCAGGCGGCCCAAAGATGGCGCGCCTCGCTTCATAAAACTGACCAAGCTGGGCAGGGGTCGCTCCAGGTCCCGGGAAGGGGGGGAAACCCAGAGGCGACCCTTCGGGTTCCGCACGCGGAGCCGTAGGAGGGGCACCACCCGCATCCCTCGTCGCCTCGGCCGACGGACGTGGAGAAGTCGAAGAGCGACAATGCTTCTTAGACTACTTCTTGTGCTTCGACTTACCTGACCCAGAGTGCAAAGACTTGGACGAAGAATGGTGGTGGCTCCGCAACCGGTCCCTCGACCTCCTACGCGACCAGGACCCTGAATGGCGCGGAGCAGACTGCCGGGCCTCGAGAAGCTTTCAGGACCGCTCTCGCAAAGACTTTGGATTCATGGTCTGGCAGTCTGAGCACGACTTGGGGTCGTGGTCACGCTCCAGGCAGAAGAGGCACACGCAGTGCGGATCCGTCACCGACATCAGTCGGCTACAGGAACTGCAAGCCTTGAAGCCAGGCATCCCTCGTGCACCAGGAGTCGTACTCAAAAAACGGTGTCGACAAAAGTCGAGAAAAAAGTCAGCCAAAAAGTGACTGGGGGTACCGCTCTCTCCGGATCTGCGCTGGCTGGCGCGGAAAAAGGAAGAACAGACGTCAGCGCGCGAGGGCGGTGTCTATGTAGCCATTGTGACATCACGGCGACCACGATGCTGACGACGAATGCGGAGTCGACCGACGCCACCTTCCGACACGCAGGGGTACTGCTGACGAATAACTTTTTTGGATCCAGTCTGATTCCTGGGGGTAATTCTAAGTTAAGGAATCTATAACTAACTTTCAGATATGAAGAACAACCTCTGGAGCAGTTCAGACTGTTCCGGGAACAGGACGGACAGTGAACTTTGGGTGAGGAGCAGGACTTGAAACTATGCCTTTGTGGAGTCTTCTTATGCTTGGCGACGTAGTTTCGCCTTGCGCTCCCTGATGGCCTTTGGGTTCATCGACGTGCAGTCTCCACAAGCCTTGGAGTCATATCTCGACCCAGGCACACCCGATGGGGATCAGTCACAGATGAACAAGAAACTTACCTCCGATAACGCTTTTTCCAGTAGAGACTAATTAATAGTTTCTTACCTGTCGGTATAGTTTTGCAGCTTGAAGACTTTCTGGATTCACTATGCTGTGCATTATTCCGCGGCCTAGTGGTTGGGTCCGGAATCGTAGTCTTTTTTCTTTTCGTGTAGCCCAGGTGGGCGTCGACGCCCCACCATTTGGTGTCCTCCCGTGACGTCGGCGCGCTTCCTCCGGAAGCTCCTACCCTAGGGCGCAATCTTCGGATTCTTTTTTTTTTTTTTTGTCTTGTGCTTGCGTTGTTAATCCTTTTACCCTTTTGAAGGTGTTTTCCATTTGTTAATCCCATATTCCTCCGGTCTCATCTTTCTGGCGGAGGCGGGTGGGTTCGCTAGTGAATCCAGAAAGTCTTCAAGCTGCAAAACTATACAGACAGGTAAGAAACTATTCGTTTTGCAGCGTGAATCTTTCTGGATTCACTATGCTGTGCATAGATTTTATAGCGGTTTGCTATATTTGTGGCGGTTGGGTGGAAGATGAGCGTTGGTTGTTGAATATATGTTGAAGCACTTTTTGACCTACTTGTGCTTCCTTGTTAATCTGTATATCCACGCAGTAGTGCTTAGTGAATGTGTGCACTGAAGCCCATGTTGCCTCCAGGCAAATGTCTTGGATAGGTGTGTTTGCTAGGAAGGCTATTGTTGCTCCCTTTTTCCTGGTTGAGTGAGCCTGAGCTGCTCCCTGTAGCTCTTGGCCTGCCTGTTTGTGGCAGTATTGAATTGTTTGTGCGATCCATCTTGCGATGGTATTTTGTGTCACTGGTCTGCCCAGGAAACTGCTTGCGATAGGACACAAAGAACTGCTTTGTTTTTCTACAATCCTTAGTCCTTTCGATGTAATGCATTACTGCTCTCCTGGCATCCAGAGTGTGCAGTGCCCTTTCAGCGCTGGTGGATGGTTTCTGGAAGAAACTGGGAATTTGTATTGTTTGGTTTATATGTAACCTGGACACCACCTTTGGCATGAAGTGTGGGCCCGTCCTCATTACCACCGTCATTGTGAATCTGAATGTAGGGTTCTTGTAGTGTGAGTGCCTGCAACTCGCTCACCCTACGTAGCGAGGTAATCGCTACCAGAAAGGCCGTCTTTATTGTGAGCATATGTAGCGATGCCTCTGTGGATGGGTTCGAACGGTGCTTTCATAAGCTGTGTTAGAACTACATTGAGGTTCCATGCAGGCGGTGGCATCCTCTTTGGCGGTGCTATTCTTTTGGCTCCTTCCAGGAATCTTTTTACTACTTGAGATGTAAAGAAGCTTTTCCCTGTTTCTCCTCTTTGTATAGGCTACTATTGCTGCCAGGTGCACTCTTAGCGAAGTGCAGCTTAGGTTACTTTTTAGTAAGTGTGTTAAGTATTTTAGCACAGTTGATTCTTTAGTGATTCTCCTGTGGAGCTTTTTGTTGATGCACCATTCAGTGAATCTCTTCCATTTTGCTGCTGCATAGCATTTCCGTGTGGTGGGTCTCCTCGCTTCTCGCAGCACTGCCAGCGTGCTTTGTGGAAGCTTGAGGTGAGCGAACTCTAGAGTCCTCAGGAGCCACGCTGCTAGGCTGAGGCTCTCTGGTTCTGGATGGAGTACCTTTCCGTTTTGTAGCGAGAGCAGGTCTTTCCTTCTTGGGAACTTGTGTGGTGGTCCCTGTGCCATCTCCACGATCTGCGAGAACCAGGACTGCCTGGCCCACTGTGGTGCTACCAGAATTAGTGTCATGTTTCTTGTTCTGCACTTGCTGAGCACTTTGTGTATCAGCGGTATCGGTGGAAAAGCGTAGGCAAATGTCTTGACCAGCTCATCCATAGGGCATTTCCTTGGGATTGATGGCCTGGCTGCCTGGATGCGAAGTATTGGCATTTTGCATTCTGGTGTGTTGCAAACAGGTCTAGTTGTGGGGTCCCCCACTTCTTGAATAGTTTTTGCGTCTCCTGCGCGTTGAGCTCCCACTCGTGTGAGATTGACGTCTGTCTGCTTCCACATTGTCCTTCCCTGGCAGATGTATTGCCAGGAGGTCTATTTGTAAAGGAATTGCCCATTTCCATATCGCTAGATCTGAGAGCGCCACTGAGTGTGTTCCTCCCTGCTTGTTGATGTAGAACATCGTTGTGGTGTTGCTGTTTGTACTAACACCCTTTGGCCGTACAGCTGTTTCTGGAACGCTTTTAGGGCAAGGAACACGGTCTTGAGTTCTAGGTAGTTGATGTGTTTGACGGCATCTGTTTGTGTCCATAACCCCCTTACCTTGAGCAGTTTCATGTGCGCTCCCCACCCCATTTGGGATGCGTCTGTTGTGACGGTCACTGTTGGAGTTGGTGGTGTGAATGGGTTTCCCCTTGTTATGTTGCCCCTGTTCCACCATGCTATCTCTTCCTGCACTGCGTGCGTTACAACCACTAGATCTTCCCAACTCCCTGTTGCCTGTGACCATTGCTGTTGCAGCCATTCCTGGAATGGTCTCATGTGTAGCAGAATATTGGGGACTAAATGTATGCAGGATGCCATCATGCCCATGAGCTTGCTCACTGTCCTCACTGTCAGATGTTGCCCCTTCAGGTAGCGGCGAGTCTCCTTCAGTAGTGCGAGGATCCTTTTCTCGCTGGGGAACACCCTCCCCTGAATGGTGTCGATCTTCGCACCCAGGAAGATCTTCACTTGTTCTGGTTCCAGCGATGACTTCTCCTTGTGTATGGAGAAGCCTAGTTTTGTCAGCGTTTGTGTGACTTGCTGAGTATGTAGTTTGCATTGGTTGTAGGAGTTCGCTTTTACCAACCAGTCGTCTAGGTAGGGGTATACGTGTATCCCCTGTCTTCGCAGATGTGCTGCTTACGGCAGCTAGGCATTTGGTGAATACTCTTGGCGCTGATTTGAGGCCGAAGGCTAGGGCCGTGAACTGGTAGTGCGTCATGCTGATGGTGAATTTGAGTAGACGCTTGTGTCTTTGGTTTATGGGGATGTGTAGGTAGGCATCCTTGAGGTCTATTGTGGACATAAAATCCCCGTGCCTTATTTGAGGTATGACCTCTTGTAAGGACGTCATCTTGAACTTTTGAGTTTTGAAGTATTTGTTTAGGAACCGTAGGTCCAGTATGGGCTTAACGTTTCGTCTACTTTTGGTACGAGGAAGTAGTTGGAGTACACTCCTGTGCCCTTTTCTCTGTACGGCACCTTTTCTATAGCCTGTTTGTGGAGGAGTTCTTGTGCTTCCTGCCACAATAGTGACAGCTCTTTTGTTGAATGTTTTTTGTTTGTTGGCCTCTTGTTTGGTGGCCTCTTTACGAGTTCTATGCAGTAGCCGAACTGTATGATGTTGAGTATCCACTTGTCGGTTATCTTCTCCCACTCCTGGGAGAAGTGTTTTAGTCTTCCTCCTACGGGCGTTGTATGATGGTAAATTTGTAAATGTTGTCCGTGTCTTTTGTTGTGCCGCGGCACTAGTGATGTTGGGGGTGCGGGCACGTGTTGTAGTGTGGAGTCACTTGGGGGCAGGTTGCTGACCGCCTCTTCTTGTATTGCCTCGTCCGTTTGGTCGGCTACGAAAGGACTGGCCCCTCTGTTGGTTCTGCCAGCCTTGTTGCTGCTGACCCTGTTGTGCCTGGCTGCTTCCCTGAAATGTTTGCTGGAAGGCCTGGTGGGATGTTCCCGGCTGGTTTCCACCTCTGCCGTTTGGTCTTCGTGAGGGGGTGCCCCTTCTCATACCCCTGAACTGTAGTGCTCCCGTGGACCTTGTCGTTTCGTTGTCTTTTTTGAGCTGCGTCAGCGTCTCGTCCACGGGCGTGCCAAACAGCTTTTCCCCGTTGAAGGGCAACTTCAGGATGTTGTTTTGTACCTCCGGCTTGAACCCGGAGATCCTGAGCCAGGCAGGTCTCCTCTGTCACCCCGATCATCATCAGCCTGCTTGATGTATCAGCTGCGTCTAGGGCCGACTTTAGGCAGGTGTTGGCCATGTTCTTCCCTCCTCCACCAGGTGTGCCGCTCTCTGCTGGTTTTCTGTGGGGAGCAGTTTGAGCAACTGCCCAACTTCTTCCCAGTGCTGGTAGGCGTGCCTATTTATAAGGGCGTTGGAGTTGGCAATGCGCCAATGTATTGCCGCATTCCTTTCAATTTTCCTCCCTGTGAGGTCTATCCTCTTGCTCTCCTTGTCTGGGGGCGGACCGGAGTTTGTGGGAACGTTGGCCCTCTTCCTGGCTGTTGCTGTTATTATTGAATCAGCTGGCACAGATCCTATATGGTGGATCCTTTGAAGAGTGTTTATATTTTTTCTCAGTTCTGGGTGTGACCATTCTGCAGGTAGATGGCTCCTTGAAAGCTTCCCTGCCTTGGTCTAGCACACTAGGGAGCATAGGAAGGAATTGGCTCCTAGTTTGTGTTGGTAGCAGTGTTTCCAGGAGAAAACAGGCTTTAGGCTTTTCCTCCTCCATTTCCACTCTATAGGTGGCTGCCGCGTTCCTGACAACCATGTTGTACACTACTATGTCGCCCGGCGGCGAAGGCCTCAACGGATACGTCTCCACGGCCTCCTCCGGGTCTTCGGCGTCGAGATCCTGCCATTCCAGGTCTTGAGCCTCCGAGGGTGTCGAGCCGAAGTGCGTCTGCTGGTCGTCAGCACCCTCCGTATAATCGTACAGGACCTCTTCGTCCTGTTCCGACGGTTCGGGAGTTTTCGAGCGGCTCGGTGCTGTCGAACTCCTCTTGCGTATCCGCTCGACGACCGTCGAGGGCTTCGAAGGGATGGTGTATCTACTCATCCGGTCGTCGAAGTCCTTCTTCTTTTGGATGATACTGGCCATTTCGGCCTCGAGCCTTTCTTCTTCCTCTCCATCTCTGCCGCTTGATCGGCGTCGAGAGTTTCGGCAGTTCTCTTCGAGGTCGTAGTTGACGTCTGAGGTGCCTTCTGCTCTTTCCCCTTCGGCGTCGAGTGCGGTTTCTCGGAACCGTGCTTCGACGACCTGGGTGTGTCAAGAGCTTTCGCCGACTGGGAGTCCTTTTCGAAGGATCCGCTGGGCTGTTTGTCCGTGGATGCAGCTTCGGTCGTCGAGTGCTTAGACGCCGGTGCTCCTTTGGCTCGGATTTTCGAGAGTCTGTCGGGGTTCTTTGGGTCGACGTGTCCCTTACCTCCTCCTTCCTGGAAGTGTTATCGGTCTCTACGACCGTGCAGTCCTCTGGTCCCTCGGCGATGTTGTCCTCTTCCCCACTGGAGAGGCCCAGGTCCAGCAGCGACGGAGGTGGCCCTTGGCCCTGCATACTGTAGTTTGCTCTCCTCTGTCTGTCCCTCACCCTGAGGGTCTTGGTGGCGAATGCTGCGCAGGCGTTGCAGTCGTCGCTTCGATGGTCGCTCGGTAGGCAGAGATTGCAGACTGGATGTTGGTCTTTCTGTGCGAACTTGTGGTGGCAGTTACGACAGAACTCGAATGGTGTCTTGTCCATTCCCGCGCTCAGGGAGCCCCCTGTGTGCGCATTCTCCGTTGGACGTCGAAGTTTTTTATACCTCTCACCAGCTTCGTCGTCCCGGTAGTATGTTCTTTGTCTTGTGATGAAGATCTCCAATTTTTCTCGGTTCTTTCAGCTTTTCTCTTACTTCTTCTCTCCTCTTCCAACTCTGGAGCTCTTCACGACGATCAAGACCCAACGGCGGAAAAAAGAATCTGAAGATGGCGCCCTAGGGTGGGAGCTTCCGGAGGAAGCGCGCCAACGTCACGGGAGGACACCAAATGGTGGGGCGTCGACGCCCACCTGGGCTACACGAAAAAAAACACCAAAAAAAAAACTACGATTCCGGACCCAACCACTAGGCCACGGAATAATGCACAGCATAGTGAATCCAGAAAGATTCACGCTGCAAAACTGCAGATTTCTCACCTTATAATATTCCACAGGAGTCAGACTGGATCTGGAAAATGTTGAGCAGTACCTCTGCACGCCAATAGGTGGCATAGCTCAGCTCTGAATTAGCCACATTGGAAGTGATGTTGCGTTGCCTGTATAGGTACCACCCCGGTGCACTGCCATGTTCCCTTTGTGACAATTTCCACACCAAAAACGCAGAGCCACGTAAAAACCAATGTAACTTGTGTGCAGTGTCTAAATGGACCTTTTGGGTAAAGAACCAAGACTGAAGGGAAGGATGGGAGGGCTGGTGAGGAATTGGCGGAGTCTCTACCAGAAAAAGCACGCAACGCCCATAGCAGATTTATATGCACAGTACTATCCATCTGGAGATGGTTCATTTCTGCACAGCCCCGCCCTTCCCTCCGGTGAACCCAATGAAACTGATCCTCCACCGATGGTCTTTTGTGACTTCAATATAGAAGGAGAAAGGTCTCTTAGGGTCCAAACAATAGAGTCTTTCCTCCCTGGAAAGATGTGGGGCGTATTAAGCGGGCAGTGTGACATTCTGGACAACATGGAAAGCAGAGACCACCTTTAGTAGGAAAGAGGTATGTGTTCAGAGGACCAATTTGTTTGGGAAGAAATGAATGTAAACGTCTGGAGCTCACTGATCATCCTGGCTGATGTGATGGCCACAAGAAAAACGGTTTTTATGGCCAAGAGCCATAGAGAGCAACTATGCAGGGCATCAAAGGGGAAACACATTAGGCAAGTAAGAACCAAATTAAGGTCCCATTGGGGTCAAACTAAGGAAGCAGGCGGAAACAAGTGTTACCAGCCCTTTGCAAATTGAGTCACAAACAGGGAGGGTTGACCCAGCAGTCCCAGAAAAGCCAAGATGGCTAAGTGACCTGTAATAGTGCCAAGGCAGGGCCTTGCCTGGCCGAATAATAATAACCACCAAAACATCTGATAGAGGGGCAAAAAGGGCTCCACTTGGCATAACGAACACCAAGCCACAAACCTATCCCAATGGCACGCATACAGTCTTAGTAGTAGGACACCCAGTGCTTAATTTTAACAGGTGGTTTCCAGTGCTTGGCAATGGCACTTAATTGACATTGGCTCTAGTGACAGTCCACCACATGGTGGCGCTGTCAAATTGTGAGATAAGCAGTGTTTAATAAGTCAATATACATTAAAAATAAATAACATCCGTTGCTCACATCATTGTTATAGCTTTGCGTGACCTGGGTTAGTTTGAATGGTCACACTTGTAGCAGTGCGATGGTTAGTACTTGTGTGGGTCCTGTCATTGACTGCGCTGGCAGGGTCAATGAGAGGTGCAGGCTGCAGTAGCCTCCCAAGAAGGGCCCTGGCACTTACTTTTTTACAAATTGAGCAGCAAGGACACCTGGCTGCCAGGATGACATCACAGACTTCAGGAGGCAGATCAAAACTGCAACTGTCACTGCTAGATCTCCATGCATGAAGGCGGAGGGTGCACAAATTTGGATGTAGAACCCTGACCTGCTGCTGTGACAGGAGTCCTCCAGAAGGGGCAGCCTGAATGGAAGAGCAATCTCATGCTCAGGAGCTCTGGACCACATCCTCTAAGCCCAGCCCAATCCAGATTCACGGTTGGTCCTGATCTTGAGAACTCAGGGAAGCAGTGGTATCGGCAGAAAGGCGAACAGGAGTTCCCATTTGAGACCGAATGCATCTCTGAGAAAGCAGTCTTTGAAACTCCAGCATGCAGAAGTGTAGACATTGCACCTTCTTGGCGAGGAAACAGCCAATGAGCTCTCCAGTCTCGAAAGACCTTTCACCACCTCTGGATGCAGACACCATTTGTGAGCCTTTCCGCATCAGCAGCTGAGTTAGTCTGCCCTGGAGTTCAAAGAACCCACCAGGTGGTTCACGACCAAGAAAATCTCTTGGTGGGCCAGACATTTCAAGAGGCGCAAGGCCTACTGGCACAGGGTCCGTGACCCTACCCAGCCGTTTGTTGCAATAACACATGGTGGTGGTGTTTTCCGTGAATACCTGAACCATTCTCCATTTGATGGACTGTAGAAAGGCTTTCAGTGCCAGACAGATCACGCTCCGCTCCAACCGACTGATGTGGAGCAGAGATTCTGCTGGAGCCAGAGTCCTCTGATCTCCATCTAGCCCAGATGGCTGCTCCAACCCAGAAGCGACGCATCTGTCAACACAGTGGGATTCAGATGGGGAAGTGAGAGGTCTGCCGCTGACCCAACAGCAGTTCATTAGCCACCACCACTGGTCTTTTGAAGTACCCTTCGATATCTGGACATGGTCAGAGAGATTCCCCTGACAGTGAGCCCACTGGGACTTCAGGTTCAACTGCAGAGCCTGAATATGCCAACAGGCATGTTTCATCAGCAGGAAGCAGGAGACCATGAGGCCCAGCAGCCGCAGAGTCAGTCTCACCCAAATCCAGGATAGAGGTTAAAACATTGGTGGTATAGTCTAAATACTCCAAACTCACTGCTCCGGAGGATAAGTCGAAACTGCAGTGTGTCCAGAATGGCTCAGATGAAAGGAAGCATTTGAGAGTGAGCCAGTGCGGCTTCGGCAAATTGATGGAAAACCCCAGCGAATACAGGAGAAGCACCATAGTCTCAAAGTGGGAGACTATTGGCTGTGGCAAGCCTGCCTTCAGCCAGTCGAGGTAGGGGAAGGCAGAAACCCCTGACCTATGCAGATGTGCAGCAACAACCATCACCTTGGTGAACACCCAAGGGGTGCTGGTGCCAGTGGCCCACTGTGAACCATAGGTAATATCTGTGGGCAGGACGAGAATATGAAAATGTGTCCAACAAGTTCAAAGTTACCAGTCCATCTCTAGGATCCAGGGCAGACAAAACCTGAGCCAACATGAGCATTTTGAACTTCTGTTTCTAGAATAAATAACAGGGCGCAAAAAAAACCATGTTATCTCTGGAACAGGCATCCTCTTGACGGCCCCCCTGGCCAAGAGGGACTGTACTTACTGGCAGAGCAAAGTGAAATGCTCCTCAATCAGCTGTTCTTGGGTGGGTGGCAAAGTTGGCAGGGTGTCCACAAAAGGAAGGGCGTACACTTTCTGCACTATCTGGAGCACCCACCGGTGTGAGGTGATGCTGGACTATTGGGGCAGATACCTCCCACAGGATGCATGTGCTCGCTGGAGGGCACACTAAAGAGGATTTGAAGCTGCAAGCGGCCGGAGGAGCAGCTCGCTGGGCATGGTTCCTGCATCCTCTTTGGGCTCTGCAGCCCATCCCTGAAAAGACTGGGCCACCTGTTGTACTTGGTAGGGATGGTACTGGGAATGTCCAAAACTGCCCCTGCGGCGACATTGATGAAAGGACTGCCAAAGCAGCCGGTTCAAAAGACCTGAAGATCGGGTAGTGGCCCAGCCTTCTCACCGAACAGATGGGACCATTTGAAAGGCATGTCAATGACGGCTGAACATTACTCGAGAACCCAGTGGACCGTAACCAAGCATGGCGGTGAAGCTCCACTGTAGAGGCCATTGTGCTACCAAGGGAGTCCGTGATGTCCAATCCACACCGTATGGCAAGCTTAGTGGCATCCCTGCCATCCAGTAAAGCCTGGCCGAGGATGGCATGGTCCTCCTCAGGCAGCAGGGGAAGCAGCTGTGCAACCAAATCCCACAATGCATGGGATTAGCACCCAAGAGGCATACGGTGTTCACAGACAGCAATGAAAGGCTGGTGGAAGAAAAGATGCGCTTCCTGAAGGTATCCAGCCTCTTGGGTTTTCTAACTGGCGGTGTGGTAGGGAACGCACTTGGGTCGATTTTGGCCGTGGGACCTGGACCACCAGGCTCTCTCAGGAGAGGTGCTGGGAAAGAAAGGATAGGTCCCCCTGGGGCGGGAGATGCCATTGGGCAATCACACAGTGCAGAGGAGCCACTGTGCAGGGTTAAGCCCAGTCCCCGTTAAAGTGCTGGTGAGGGCTTCAATAAAGGGCAGCATTGGTTCTGTGGCGCCTACACCCTAGACATTTGACTTGACCTAGACAGTGGGAAGCTGAACGTAAAGGACCTCCAAAGCCCTGCACATCACTGTGGAGTATGACCCGCCTTTCTCCAAGCCCTGGCCTGGAGGTGACAACATGACAGTGTCTGGTGAGGGGTCAAGGCCACTTGTATCACCCAGCTCCTCATACCAGTTGACATTAGCAGTGTTCTCCTCCAAACGACCATACAGCACCATCTTATCACCCCTATGGGGGTCACATGGCGAATCAAGAAGGAAAATTCAGGTGACTGGAGAGGCACTGGGCTTGGCACCAAGCAGCCCAGAGGCAGTGCTGGGTCGACGTTTGTAATAACGAAAGGCTTGTCAAATGATGCCTTGGTTGTGTGGTCACCGGACAGAACAGAGCCGAGGTACAAGGTGATAACCTGGGCGGCATAGTTACGGATTCTGGAATGGATCCAGAGGGCCCAGCTGGCATAGAGGGTAAACTCACCGGTGGTAATCCAACTGGTGTACATCTCGTGGCTCAATCGGGCCTGGAAAAGCACAAGGGAGTGAGGACCTTGAAAGTGGCATTCATGGCGCTGCAAAATTCATTAACTGGACAGTTGTTGCCCCAGCACCGGGAAACTCTGGGTATCACAGGGTGGGCTACAACACCAGCTCCGCAGGTGGCGTGCAGGACCTAGAAGCATTAGGTCGAATGAGAGAAGCTGAAACAAGTTTTGACTTCTTGGACTTACCTGACTTCAACGAAGATGTCTTGGATCTAGAAGACGACCGCCCGTGGGAACAACTTCTGTACACACCTCAACAGCAGCCACGAGAAAAGGTATGGAAATGATGCGGAGCCTTCTGCCACACCCCAAGGTCGCTCCAGCGCCTGCTCACGGATCATATTCAGGTGCATGGACTTGCACTCTGTGCAGGCCTTGGGGTCATGCCCGACTGCAGGCAACAGACAGACAAGGTGGGGACCAGAGACAGACATCAGACGGTGACAATTCACCCACAAAACTTGAAAGCAGAGGGTTTAGCAGGGGACATGCTCCTTGCACACTGAGCAAGCTAAAAAGAGAATGTCGACAAAGTCGAAAATTTGACCAAAAAGTTGAGGTAGCTCTCCAGATCCACGCAGCTGGCGTGGAAAAGAACTGATGATAGCGCTCCAGGGTGGCCTTTATAAAGGCACTGCAACATCACTTCAGATGCAGAGCCAATCTATGCCACCTACCAGCGTGCAGAGGTACACCCCTAGATTTTCCAGATCGTCTGACCGCTGGGGGATATTCTGAGGTGAGATCTGCGATTAGAAGTCTCAGATTTACTAAGTACTCTCACCCTGCAATGCATTATTTTTCAATCCTAACCAAGCAAGTGCCATATCCAGGCACACACTATACAACTGAGGGAAAGGGGTTTGGGGCTCTACACACATGGGAGCTGTGCCTGTCCCAAGTGCATCTCCATCAGTAAGGTAGTGGCCCAGCCACGTCATTTTTAAGTGGGCCATTTTTCCATGGATTGCCAGATACGCGAGCTATTTTATATTTTACACTGTTTGCCTTTGCTTGCATTTGTACAAACCTACTAATTCATGCATTCTGAATACGCCAGATGAAGAGTCGTCCAAAGAAGACGGAACTGTCAGCGCCACAACCAGCGCTGTCTGGCGGCAGAAATAGGAATGAGATGGGCGTCAATTGGCAGCGCTGACGTCACTGGCTGAATGGACTATAAAGCAAAAGGGTCGATGCAAACTGCCACAGCCGACTTAAACGGCTGAACAGACACCGAAGGTGTAAATCCCGAAGAACTGTGCACCGACGCAGTCTCGAATCTGATAGCGGAGTCAGGACCCTCTGTCACTAAGGTCAGATCCAGCCAGGATATCTCCTACCTCCTTGGGGGCCAGAGGGCGCATCAGAGGAAGACTGATGCCCAAAATATTCCTGCATTTGGGCGACAGTCGCCCCGGTTCCAGGATATTTAGGGAGGCGCTTGGCAGACTCTTGTAAATGCTCCTCAGCCGACGGTTGGGAGACTGCATCAGACTTATGTTTTGACTGTTGGGTTCTTGAAGCTTTTCTTGACGTAGACGGAGGCGACCCCTTTCCAAACGACTCCTCGACCAGTCCCTAGACTTTGGTGGGGATTGAAGACGCCGTGGTTTTTCAGAAAAGCGCACTGCCGGGAGTTTCATATGGCGCTCTACCAATGCCTTTGGTCGAATACGCTGACAGGAACCACAGTCCTCGGAGGCGTGATGTTCTCAGAGGCACCCCAAACAGTATGCAGATCCATGATCGACATTTGTTCATCACAAGTTCTGCAGGGTTTAAACTCAGACGACATTGCTTGAAAAAGCGCAGTTTTCTTGACAAGATGTCGTGATGTGCCTGAGAAAACTGCCCTTAACCACTTTGGACCCACGTTGCAAGCACAGGACAAAAGGAACTGGCATCGGCAAGGGGGTTATACAGACTCCGATGACATCACATCTGGTGGCGACGTCGATATGGAGTCACGCGACACCCTCTGTCGGCATGTGGACGTTTGATAGTCTCGCGCCAAAGGGAGGATTCTAAAATAAGGAATGTGCGGTTAAATGTCTATCATAGCTTGAGTATGCATTAATGTCAAAAGGTGGTAGTACTAAGTCCGAGCAACCTTTTGCCCAGATATTACATGGCTTTCCCTTATTCAAACAGTTTGGAAGCAAACAAAATAGAGGACTTTCACAGTAAGGTAGATAATGAAGCCCATCATGAATTAAAAGTTTGACAACATGTGAAAATATTTATTTTAAATACAAAAAATGTAATTTGATAGATGCCTGTTATTTTGAATGACAATAAAACATTAAAAGGATGAAATCCTTCAAGAGCTGTACACAGTCTACTTGTTAAATAAAAAATTAAACGTAAACCAGCGGTCAAATTTCGATGAGCAAAATGTCTACATAAAATTGTTCTATACAACACCGCAAATCAGTTCATTAAAAACATTTTAAAGCTATTTGTTTTCAGTGGCAAACAAAAACAACCTGACTGCTTTATCAGTTTGAGCGCAAGCTACTAAACATTAAAATGTTGAGGTTTTTGAAAAAGTTGCTACAGGCTAGATTTTCAGTGGGTCACCAGCAGGAAATGTTTACCAACAAACACTGAATGTAAATACCTAACATTTGAAAACTGAATGTTGGAAATTATAAAATGGACGCTCAAACATACAGATCACAGCACGCTCGCAAAATCTCTGGAACTATGTAAATGAGAATGCTAATACAATTCAAAGAAAATTTCAACAGTTCATAGCCCTGAATCTCCTTCGCAATGCGGCTTTTACACGCTCAGATGTGTGACCTTAGTAGATGCCAATAAAATAAGAGTTTAACTAACTGAACAAGTTTGAAACAAAAATGGGTGTAAAGATAAATACTGCTAATACATTGTAAGGGAACGTTGACAACATTCCTCAAAGACCTCAAACTTAAAATTCATTTAACATCTTGGTGCCAACAAATTCTTCCTGCTTGGAAGAATGACTCCCACTCCCAACATTAATTGTGAGCATCAAACTTAAATGAGTAAATCAGAAAAGCACATAACTTTCACTCAAAATTCATTTTGTAATTCAACGTTATTTATTGAGGGGTGAAGGACATATTGTCAGACATGCCAAAGACACTTCACATTCAAGGACTGGAAGCTGAATTGCTTTTCACATTGAGTCACTACACAAGCCCTTTGCAAAAAGAACTAAATGTGACATCAATAAGAAATCTTCATGTTTATTTCCTTAACTTCACTTTAACTTTGGATTTAATATTTTGCTGGGTAGAAAGTCTATTTCCACCATCCAAGTATTCACACTCCATTGAATGCATTTAACACCAGATGTACCAATATGATTTTCTGCTACAACGCACATCACTTCTTAGGAACTTCTAGCTTTGTCAAATGACATAATTTCCACACTTTCCTCATTTAGGTCATACTGGGAATTACTTATTTTAAAAAAATACTCTGCGTGGTTTGTAGGGCTTTGCAATGAACTTCAGTCCTAAACACGAGTCTTTAAAATTCATTTGCTTCTTGTTACTGACAACTTGTGGTCTGTATAAGAATGGCCTACAAACACTACAATTCTTTTGCTCAAAAAAGAAACAAAGAAACCTAAACGAGAGGGGTATGATTTATTGAGTTAGTTATCTTAGATATCTTGTACTGATATTAAGGCTCTTCATGCAATGCACAGGAGGTCCTGTAAAGCCTTCAGCTGTGTTGTATCCAATTGTGATATGCATTCTGTCCACAATCCCCCAGAACCCTAGGGGAAGGGAAAAACAAACAAAAAAAACACATTTTATCAACCTCCAACCAAACATCATTTTGTACAGCACATTTAGTTAAACTGAGCCTACAGCAAGTCAACTACACAGTACTGAAATCAGTTTGACTTTCATGATTCTGATAAAAGAAATAAGCCACTATTAATGCTGAGAAAAAAGGAAATCCAACTTCATTCTGACCGCACTTTAAAACAAAAAAACACCCTCACATTTTATTCTCTATTACTAAGAGATGTGAATTACAATTGAATGTCATTAGCTGGTAAAGAAAGACTAAGGCAGTGGTCTTCAAACTTTTTAATGCTGGGACCCCCAGTAAAGAAATAAAATGCATCAGGCCCCCCCTCAGAATTTTCACAATTATTCTATTTAACTGGCTATGTTTAAATATGTCTCAACTTATTTAAACACGAGACATTTAAACATTGCAGTTAAATTGTGTTAACATTTTCCCCAGCTAGGACATAAATGACAAAAGCTAGTGATGGGCCATTACAGAGTGGCTTACTGCCGCTCATTTCCCCCCACCGCTTAAAACAAAGCACTGCTATCAGCATAAAAGCTTTGTTTGGCCAGAGCCTGGCGCCCCCCCTGGGATCACTTGAGGCCCCCCTAGGGGGGCCCGCCCCCCAGTTTGAAGACCCCTGGACTAAGGGCACCACTGCAAGAGATAGTTATTCCGCCTCCAAGAAACCTGGTGGTTAAATATGAGCAACTCAAGGACCTAGTGTAAATGCTTACCTCACATCCGAGTTTTGTAGGCTGATGAGAACTATTCAAATGCTGTGATAATACTGCCACGCACTGTATTTTTTCGGGTGTACACAACTTAGTAAAAATAAAAAACACTCCAGCATGCCACCAGACTTACCCTCGGATATCAAACCAAGGCCATTACTCACAATTCTAGACGTATTGAACAAATGAATTGCCTTTAGTAACACTCTTCCTGGTAGACACTCTACCCGCAAATTGCTCACCTTTTGAATGTTCCCCCAGGCATCACACTGGATCCCAAAAATCTTCATCAGTACCCTAGTGTGCCAACAGCTGGCATCAGCTGCTTTGCGTCAACACGGTTCTGCATTAGAAGTGACGTGCGTGGGTCTATACAGTGCCAACTATGTATATTGGCATCAGTTGCGCTCTGACTTGTCCGTGCCCACAGATGAGACGCTTAAATCAGAATGGTTGAGACGAGTGTGCAGAAATCTAAATTGGGACCTTTTGGTGGAAACTAGTCCTGTTCACAGAACAGGAAAGATGGGAGAGATGGTGAAGAATCTATGGTTAGAGGGTCTACCAGAAAGAGCATTACCGACGGTAAGTATCTTGCTCTTTAGATGGAGGCTTCTAACCAAACTAAAATTATTCATGCTTGGAAAAACAGCTCTCACTCCCAAACTCGTCAAACTTAAATGAGTAAATCAGCTAAGCACTCAACGTTGAAATACAAAATCTATTTTGTGTGAAAGTTATTTGAGGCGTGAAGGAAGTATTGTCAGGCATGCCAAAGACACTTTGGCAGAAAGAGCGTTACCAAAGGTAAGTAACATTCTTCTGATAGACTTCATCTTTTGAAAAAATACCAAAGTAGTACCTCCCAAGTAGTGGGTCTGTGAACTGGCTCAAACCAAAAAGTCTGCAGGAACGAAGAGGCAAGATGCTCACCTTGAAGTACCTGGTTATCCAAACGACTGTTTCATGAACGTATGGCGTGAAACCCACATAACTGCTTTGAAAATGTCCAAGACCGGTACCCTGCCTGCCAACATAGTGGTAGCTCTTGTAGATGGAGCTCACAACCCTGCCAGGGCTTATTTTTTGCTAATGCGTAGCAGATCTTAATGCAGAGTACAATCCAGCGAGAGACTCATTTTTTGCACAGCCTAGCCCTTCTTTGGTCCAGTGAATCCGATAAAGAGCGGATCGTCCACTCAGTTTTCTCTGGTACAATCAGTATAGAAGCCGAGAGCCACTGGAGTCTCCCTTCCTTAGAGCGGTGAGTAGGAGCAAAGAATGCCAGAAAAGCAAAGTAATATTCTAACTGACATGAAAGGGCATCTCAACCATCGGAAGGAAGGAGACAGTCTACAGAACCAACTTGTCTGGGTAGAAGGTGGTGTAGGGTGGGTTGACCGACTGACTGTAAATCCGTCACCTGCCAAGCTAACGTTATGGCGACAAGAGAGACGGTCTTGAAGGTAAGGAGCCTGAGGAAGCAGCAGTGTAGAGGTTCAAAGGGTGCACACATGAGAAGTGGAATGACTAAATTTAAATCCCATTTGGGCATAACATACGGAGAATGGGGGAAAATATATTGTAACCATTTGAGGAAATGCATCACAACTGGTGATTTAGCCTCGTTACGGTTGCTGAACCAGCCCTCCCTGTTCAAAAGAGCTGAAAGGTACCCTTTGACAGTGCCCAAAGTAATTCCTTGCTGGGCTAAGGACACAAACCACAAACTTCAGGGAGCTTGGAACGGAATGGGTCAACCTCTTTAGAAGCGCACCAGAACACAAACTTATCTTGGCAGCCAGCGTTTTTCAACCAAATCTGTATACTCCTGTCGATGGGATGACAGTGACAGAGTAAAGGTCAAAGGGACTCAACTGTCGCTGCTCAATCACCAAGCATGGAGGTGTAGCTTGTGCAGGTTCAGAACGCTGCCCTAGTGCTGCAAATGAAGCTCCTCCTGAAAGAGAAGCATAAATTAAGGACAGATGCTCATGCCCAGGAGTTAGGGGTACTATATTCTCCAAGCCCAATCAAGGGCAACTAGGATAACTTGGGCCCGGTTGGTTGTGATCTTCAGAACTTTTTGCAGGAGAGTTAGCGGCAGAAAGACGAGGAGTACTGAGATCCACTTGATGCATAACACTTCTCCAAACGAGAGAAACCTTGGAAACTCAAACGCACAAGTGCTGACATTGCACGATCTCAGCTGTGGCAATAAGATCGAAACAGGGTTCTTGCAATTCATGGAAAAGACTCTGCCCCACCTCTGCACGTAAATGTCATTCGTGATTCGCAACGCAGGAATAGGCTCAATTTGTCCACTCTGGCGTTCAAGGAATCGAAGACATGGCATGTCATCTGCAAAGTTCCTTGGCAGTCTAGCCATGTCCAGAGAGACAAAGCCTACTGGAACATGGTCCACAACCGAACTCTACCCTCCTTGTTGCAGCAACACATGGCGTGTCCGTGCCACCAGAATCCCTTTGGCCGAAAGGCTTTCAATGTCAAAAAGATGGTTTGCAGCTTCAGAAGGTGAATACGCCAATATCCTGCAAGAGACCAGACAATTCTGATCTCCACCTCTCGCAGATTGGCTCGCTAACCCAGAAGCAATGCATTGGTCACCAATGAGCTCTGGGTAAAGAGGTGTCTGCCGCTGACCCAATCACAGTACAACAGCCTCCACTGCCGATCTTTCTCAATCTCTTCTGAAATGAGGACCAAATCCTAAAGATCCCCCTGTTGCTGTGCCCACTGGGACTTGAGAAACCACTGCAGTGCCTGTATTTGCCACCTGATATGCTTGACCAGCAGGATGCTAGAGGCCACCAGTCTCAGCTGCCTCAGTTATCCTCACGGAGATCCAGGGCATAGGCTGAAACATCAGGATCATATCCCAATTTCCTGGGTTCTCCGCTCCAGGGGGGTAGGTGCAAAACTGCATTGTGTCAAGAATAGCGGAGATGAAGGGGAGAGTCTAAGGAGTCAGGTTACTAAAGCACATTTATAGTGAACCCCAAAGATGACAGGAGGTTTGCAGTAGTCTGAAGGTGGTTGACTACTGCCTGAGGTGAGTTCGCCCTTGACAGCCAGTCTCGAGGTATGGGAAGACTGACTCAGCAGACCTCCAAAGGTGTACCGCCATCACTTTCGTGAACACCTGAGGGGCGCTGGGAAGACCAAAGAAAACTGGAAATACTCCTTACCCACCATGAACAGCAGGTAGTGCCGATAGACCAGCACACAGGGATATGGAAATTTGAGTCCTGCCGGTCCAACACCACCATCCAGTCTCCAAGATCGAGGGCAGTTAAGACATGACCTAGCATGAGCTTTCAAAATTTCCCCTTCCGGAGGGAGGAGAGGGCCAAGTCTAGAATCGGCCAGAGGCCTCCGTCCTTCTTGGGGACCAGAAAGTAGCAGGAACAACGAGCACACCCTGCTTCTGGCCCTGGCCAAAAGGGCTAGCACTTCCTGCTGCAAAATGGACAGATTGTCCTCCGACAGATGTTAGGTAGGTGGCGGAAGGTGCAGCTGGGAAGAAATGAAAGGTCGAACCTTTAAGGACAATTTGCAAGACCCACCCATCTGATGTAATCTCTTGCCAACTCTGATACAATCAGAGAATTCTGCCTACAACCAAGTGGTTGCAGTACCTCAGGGACGCACTAAAAGGGTTTTGCAGGTGGGCCTGCGGGTTGGAGCAATGTGCGGCTCGCTGACGTTGGCACTGGACTGGCTGACTGTAGGGAATGCCTTGGCCAAAGCCTCAAAAGGAACAATGGATCTGTTTGCCCTGGCAAGCAGAGTAAAAAAGACCCAGAGAGCCAGCAATGGCCCTAATCTCTTTAAACCATTCAAGAGCTGAGTGAGCCTTTTCTCCAAAAAGAGAAGTCACAAAGGGAATGTCAGATGTCGCCCGAGTGCCCAGTTGATCTTAGCCATGCATGGCGACGAATGGCAACACTGGTGCCCATGGTGTGCCCAATGGAGTTAGTGATGTCCGAGCCACAACGAAGAGTGAACTCTGGCCCCATCACAACCATCTTGGATTGCCTGCGAGAGGACAGGATGGAGGAGTTAATAGAATGCAAGGTCAAACTGGCAGAGGAAAAGAGATGCTTCCCAAAGGTCTCCACGGGTATAGATTCCTGGTCGGAAGGAGTGGTTGGGAAGTTATTAGGTAAGGACCAGCTAGTAGAAGTCTGCACCACAAGGCCCTCTAGAGAAGGGCGCAAAGCCGGAAAAATTTTTTTTTAAAAAAAATTGTCAAGAGCAGGGCGATGGTGCTGAGCAATCTGCCAGTTCACTAGAGGACCAGTGCAAAGCTTGGCCCAGACCCCAAGAAGAACATCTGTGAGGGCCTCACTGAAGGACTGAAGGGGCTGGAGGACTTCTGTAAGAAAATTTGTTTTCACCTCCATGGTGGGGGGCTGGAAATCGAGGGTTTTGGCCACCCTATGCATGAGCATAGCATATGAGGCAGATTCTTCTGTGGCTGGGCAGGAGGTGTAGTTTAGATAAGTCTAGGGCGAAGTGCCCTCTTGCAAGTCTCTGTATAGGGTTCAGCAAGTTTGTCCATTCTTGTCGCAGTTATTATCCGAATCCATGCCAAAAAGTTAATGTAAGAAATGGTGCCTGCCTTGTGGGGGATGAAGTACAAGCAGCAGCGTCTGTCGGAATCAGGCAAAACGTTGGTTGATTCGGCCCAGCATAGACTCAAGGTCTGAGAGGATAAATCGGGACCAACTCAGCAGAAGGAGATGTTAGTCTCCAAGTACAGTTGGAGCCCGAAGTCAGCATAGGCACAGAGTGCAGCGTTGGAATGGGCTCGGAGGGTCCAGCTGGTGCAGAGGGCAAACCCACTGGTGGTGCCCCAAAAGGAGGGCCTCTCGACAGTGTGGGGCACAAGAGGGAGTCAAAGAGCCAGAGCATAGCTGCACAGAATTCTTTGAAATGGCGATATGCCCTGAAATTTAGCCTGTGCAGAAACCAGCTGTGGAATTGGTTCTAAAGTCTGCTGACTTCGAGAGCGCTAACATGACGGTTGGCACTGTCTGAGCATTGTCAGGGTAAAGAGAATGGTGGGAAGGCGTGGAACTCAGTTTGGCCTTCTTGAGCTTACCCGACTACTTCGCACGTGATGAACAGCAGCCCCGTGAGCAGCTCTGGTAATGAGACCGGGCCTTGGAACTTCCATGACAAGACTTCTTTTTGTGCTTGGCTCCCTGATGGCCTTGGGATTCATCGATGCGGTCTCCTCAGATCTTGGAGTTGAGGTCCGACCCAGACACCACAGGTATACCTGGTGGGGATCTGTCTCAGATCCCTTTGCGACAGTCCCTACAGGATTTAAAACCTGCTGTCTTGGATGGTGAAATCCCTTAACACACTGAGGAGAAAATTTTTAAGTTTGCTAATAAGACTGGGGAATAGAGGTAGGTCACACTTGAGACCTTATATCCCTCTAGGCCGATGACCCATTATTTTACCTTAGAGCTCCCAAGACGTCCCTGGCTGTTTTATTGGACACGGTCCTTGGCCTGTGGTGGGAGACTGATCATTTTTGCTACATGGGCGTAGAACAAGTTACTTACCTTTGGTAACGATATATCTGTAAGAGACATAGATTAGTTATAGATTCCTTACCTTAGAATTACCCCCAGGCGTCAGACTGGATCTGGAGAATTTTTCATCAGCAGTACCCCTGCGCGTCGAAAGGTGGCGTCGGTCGGCTCCGCGTTAGTTGTTGGCATCGTGGTCACCGGGATGACGTCAGGGTAGCTACTTAGACGCCGCCCTCGCGCGCCGTCAGTTCTTTTACACAACATTCCACACCAGAAGCGCAGAGCCATGCAAGACACTGACCACTGGTGCACAAAACTAGGGCCTTAAAAGGGATTCCCTGACCCTAGAAGTCAGTTCGCAGAACAGGGAGGATGGGTGGGGCGGTAAGGAATCTATAACTAATCTATGTCTCTTACAGATATATTGTTATCGAAGGTACGTAACTTGTTCATCTGAAAGAGACAATTAGTTATAGATTCCTTATCTTAGAATAGATACCCCAGCAATACCAACCCCGGAGGCGGGTCTACGAACCAAGTTCACACCAGAAAGTCCTGGGGAACAGAACGGCTAAAGAAGCAGTCTCTCTGGACTTGGCTGTCCAGGCAGTAGTGTCTTATGAACGTGTGCAGAAATGCCCACGTAGCTGCCTGACAGATGTCACTGAGGGAGACTCCCCGTCCCAAAGCAGTGGTAGCTGCCGTCGCCCTGGTGAAATGGGCGCGCAGTCCCACTGGAGGCTCCTGCTTTGCTAAAGAGTAGCAAGCTTTGATGAACAAGTTACTTACCTTCGGTAACGATATATCTGTAAGAAACATAGGTTAGTTATAGATTCCTTACCTTAGAATTACCCCCAGGCGCCAGACTGGATCTGGAGAATTTTGTGTCAGCAGTACCCCTGCGCGTCGAAAGGTGGCGTTAGTCGGCTCCGCGTTAGTCGTTGGCGTCGTGGTCGCCGAGATGACATTGCGGTAGCTACTTAGACGCCTCCCTCACGTCAGTTCTTTTACATGACATTCCACGCCAGAAGCGCAGAGCCATGCAAGACACTGACCACTGGTGCAGAAAACTAGGGCCCTGAAAGGGATTCCCTGACCCTAGAAGTCAGTTCGCAGAACGGGGAGGATGGGTGGGGCGGTAAGGAATCTATAACTAACCTATGTTTCTTCCAGATATATCGTTACCTAATGTAAGTAACTTGTTCATCTGAATGAAACAGTTATAGATTCCTTACCTTAGAATAGATACCCCAGCAATACCAGCCCTGGAGGCGGGTCTGCGAACCAAGTTCACACCAGAAAGTCCTGGAGAACAGAACAGCCAAAAAAGCAGTCTCTCCAGACTTGGCTGTCCAGGCAGTAGTGTCTAGTGAACGTGTGCAGAGATGCCCACGTAGCTGCCTGACAGATGTCATTGAGGGGAGACTCCTCGTCCCAAAGCAGTAGCAGCTGCCATCGCCCTGGTGGAATAGGCGCACAGCCCCACTGGAGGCTCCGTTGCCAAGGAATAGCAAGCCTTAATGCACAAAACGACCCACCTAGAGATGGCCCGCTTGTGCATGGCCCAACCTTTCTTAGCGCCCACGTAGCCCGCAAAGAGCTGGTCCATCCACCCGGAATTGATTGGTGCGATCCAAATAAAAGGAAAGCGCCCGTTTTGGATCCAGACGGTGGAGCCTCTTCTTCTTTTGAAGGATGCGGAAAGAAGGTGGGCAAAGTGATGGTTTGGCCAATGTGGAAAGAAGTAACCACCTTGGGAAGAAAGGAAGGTCTGGTTCTTAGTACAACCTTGTCCGGATGTTCAGCCTGGAAAGGAGGTTTGGAAGAAAGAGCCTGAAGCTCACTCATCCTGCGAGCAGAGGTGATGGCAACCAGAAAGGCAGTCTTTAAAGTAAGAAGTCTGAGAAGACAGTTATGAAGCGGCTCAAAGGAGCGCACATAAGGTAAGTCAGAACCAAGTTCAAGTCCCACTGAGGCATTACAAAGGGAACAGGAGGAAAAAGATGAGAAATGCCCTTGAGGAAGCGATTTACAACAGGGGACTCGAAAAGAGAAGGCTGATCAGGAAGCCTAAGAAAGGCTGAAATTGCAGAGAGGTAGCCCTTAAGAGTGCCCAGAGCAGAGCCCTGCTGGGCCAAAGAAAGAAGGAACAAGAGAACCTCAGAAAGAGGGGCAGAAAGGGGATTCACAGCCTTTGCTGTGCACCATGCCACAAATTTATTCCATCTGCAGGCGTATACCGTCTTAGTGGAGGGACACCTGGCTGCCAAGATTACATCACAGACTTCGGGAGGCAGGGCAAACGACATCAACTGCCGCCGCTCAATCTCCACGCAAGGAGGTGGAGGCTGGACAGGTTCGGGTGGAGGACAGTCCCCTGCTGCTGCGACAGAAGATCCTCCCGAAGAGGCAGTCTGATCGGAGGATCAATGGCCATGTGTAGCAGCTCAGGATACCAGACTCTTCGTGCCCAATCCGGAGCCACAAGAATGACTTGGGCCAGGTCGCGCTTGATCTTCAGCACTCTGGGCAGAAGTGGTATAGGCGGAAAGGCGTATAGAAGACCGCAACTCCACTCGCGACGAAAAGCGGCGCCTAGCGAGTGCCGCCTTGGAAATGCCAGCACGCAGAATTGTTGACATTGCGCGTTCTCTTCGGTGGCGAATAAATCTAACCAAGGCTCTCCCCACTGCTGAAAGACCTTGCGCCACCTCCGAGTGAAGACGCCATTCGTGATCCATCATGCACCTGCGGCTGAGTTAGTCTGCCCTGGCGTTCAGGGAACCTGCCAGGTGTTGAACCACCAGGGATGTGCCCTGATGTTCCAGCCATGTCCAGAGGCAGAGGGCCTCTTGACATAGGGTCCACGACCCCACCCCGCCCTGTTTGTTGCAGTACCACATGGTGGTGTTGTCCGTGAACACCAGTACTACTCTTTCCCGGACAGAGGGAAGGAATGCTTTGAGTGCAAGACGAATCGCCCGGAGCTCCAGCAGGTTGATGTGGAGCTCGGACTCCGCCGGAGAACATAGGGCCCTGATCTCCGACTCCCATGTGGCCCCCCCACCCTAGAAGTGATGCATCTGTCACTGTGTACTCCGGTTGGGGAAGGGAGAGGGATCTGCCGGTGACCCAATCCTGGTTCGACAGCCACCACTGCAATTGCCGTGCAGTGCCCTCCGAGATCTGGACGCAATCGGACAGATTCCCCTGATGCTGCGCCCACTGGAACTTCAGGACCAA
This sequence comes from Calotriton arnoldi, assembly GCA_963921515.1. Lineage (NCBI taxonomy): Eukaryota > Metazoa > Chordata > Amphibia > Caudata > Salamandridae > Calotriton > Calotriton arnoldi. The sequence continues at coordinate 2,502,487 of CAWUFW010000080.1, read as the reverse complement.
CTGCAGAGCCTGCATATGCCACCGGGCATGATCTACCAGCAGGATGCAGGAGGCCATGAGGCCCAGCAGCTTCAGGGTCATTCGGATTGAAACCCGGGATAGAGGCTGAAAGATCGGAATCTTAGCCTGAATATCCCGGACTCGCTGTTCGGGAGGATAGACTCAAAACCGCGTTGTGTCCAGAACTGCTCCGATAAAGAGGAGCTTCTGAGGGGGAATCAGATGTGACTTCGGCACATTGATGGAGAACCCCAGCGAATGCAGGAGGTCGGCTGTAGTCTGGAGGTGGGAGACGACTGCCTGGGGCGAGCCCGCCTTCAACAGCCAGTCGAAATAGGGGAAGACTGAAACCCCTGATCTGCGCAGATGAGCTGCGACCACCGCCATCACTTTTGTGAACACCCGAGAAGCACTGGTAAGGCCAAAGGGGAGCACGGTAAATTGAAAATGCTCGTGGCCTACCGTGAACCGCAGGTAACGCCGGTGGGCCGGCAGGACGGGGATGTGGAAATAAGCGCCCTGCAAGTCCAACGCTACCATCCAGTCTTCCGGGTCGAGGGCAGACGAGACCTGAGCGAGCGTCAACATCTTGAACTTCTCCTTCCGGAGGAAGCGGTGGACGTTCCTGAGATCCAAGATAGGACGCAGGCCCTTGTCCTTCTTGGGGACCAGAAAGTAGTGGGAGTAACAACCACGACCTACTTCTGGGACAGGAACGCGCTCAATGGCTCCCTTGGCCAAGAGAGCCGTGACTTCATGCTGGAGAAGGGCCAGGTGATCACCAGACATGCGGTGGTATTGCGGTGGCATGGCTGGAGGGGTAGTCTCGAAGGGGAGGGAGTAGCCCCTTCGGACTATCTGCAAAACCCACCTGTCAGACGTGATGGTGAGCCAGTGGGGGAGGTGATGGCGGATCCTGCCGCCCACTGGCGTTTGATGGATCTGAAATGTCGGACTAGGAAGGTTTGGAGGCTGCTGCAGAGGGGGGGTTGGTGGAATGGCCCGCCCGCTGGCCCCCAGAACCACGACGGTTGTTCCCACGTCCTCAGCCGCGCAAAGGCTGGGTAACTTGCTGTGGCCTGTGGCTCTGGGCGGGACGTAGCGTCTGTAGCCACAAAAGGGGCAAAAAGCAGACTGCGCAGGGCGGCTGGAGAGGCCCAATGACTTGGCCGTAGCCCGTGAGTCCTTGAAACGCTCAAAAGCGTTGTCTGCTTTGTCGCCAAAAAGGTGACGGCTATCAAAGGGCATGTCCATCAAGGTGTACTGGACATCCCCAGAAAAAAGTCGATCTCATCCAGGCGTAGCGTCGAAGAGCTACCGACGTGGAAATCGTCCTGCCCAGAGAGTCAGCGGTATCCAGCCCACAAACGGATGGTAAACTTTGCTGCATCCCTCCCAGCAGCAATAGCCTGGGAGAGCACTGTCTGGGCCTCCTCCGGACACTGAAGCAGCACCTGCGCACCCGAGTCCCACACAGAGTGGGAGTAATGGCCTAATAGACATGCAGTGTTTACCGACCGCAGTCCCAAGCTGGCGGAAGAGAAAATCTTCTTCCCAAGGTGGTCCAGCTTCTTGGATTCCCTTTCCGGGGGAGCGGTAGGGAATGCGCTCTTGGAAGTAGAGGCTTGGACCACCAAGCTCTCAGGGGTGGGGTGTTGGGAGAGGAAAGTGGGGTCGCCCGGAGCCGGGCAATCATCCTATCCACAGGTGCCCCCGTGTTGGGCATGGACCACGTGCCCAAAAGGACGTCGGTAACTGCTTCATTAAAGGGCAACAGGGGCTCCGAAGAGCTCGCCGTCGGCTGAAGCACCTCTGTCAGGAGGTTAGTCCTGACCGCCTCCGTAGGAAGCTAGAGGTTGAGGGCCTCGGCCGCCCTACGTAACACCACTGCGTATGACGCTCCCTCCTCCGTAGCCATGGTAGGAGGAGACAACATGCCAAGGTCAGGAGAAGTGTCAAGACCACTGGCATCCCCCAGGTCCTCTCTCCAGTCCTGCTCAGACTCCAGCTGATCAGTTAAAGGGTCACCTGACCCCTCCCGGTCCTCCTCCTCTTCCTCAGGTTGCCAATCTGGCCGATAAAGAATCCCAGGAGTGAACAGGGGCACAAAAACCCCACTCGGCGTCAGATCCGGCCGGTCCAGCTCTGGGTACAATTCGGGATGGAGGCCGGGGGTCGACGCCAGCCGGGGACACGACCGGCGTCGGTTGCGGTGCCGGAGGAAGCGGCGCACGTGGAGGTGTAATCAGGTCAACCGGCGCCGATCCGGATCCAGGCCTGGATCCACGGGGGCCTGGCGGCGCCGGGGCCAACAGTGAAGGCCTAGGTCCCCAACTGAGTCCACGGGGCCCGAAGGCGCGCCTGCGGGTTTGGGACGCCCAAAGATGGCATGCATCACTTCGTAGAAAGTACGAAATTGGGCAGGAGTCGCTCCGGGCCCCGGGAAGGGAGGGGAAGCCCGGAGTCGACTCCTCGGGCTCCGCGCGCGGAAGGGGCACCGCCCACATCCCTAGTCGCGTCAGCCGACCGACGGGGAGAAGTCGAAGAGCGACGATGCTTCTTCGACCTTTTTGTGCTTCGACTTACCCGACCCAGAGTGCAAAGACTTTGATGACTTAGACGAGTGGTGATGGCTCCGCGACCGGTCCCTCGCGACCGGGACCTCGAACGGCACGGAGCCGACTGCCGGCGCTCAAGCAACTTTTGGGACCACTCACGCAAAGCCTTCGTCGCCATCGACCGGCAGTCGTAGCATGACTTGGGGTCGTGGTCGCGCTCCAGGCAAAAGAGGCACACGCGGTGCGGATCCGTAACCGACATGTCGGGTACAGAAACCGCAAGCCTTGAAGCCGGGCATCCCTACGTGCACCAGGAGTCGATAGACTCAGAAAAGAAGTCGGCAAAAGTCAGTAAAAAATGACTGGAGGTACCGCTCTCTCCAGATCTGCGCTGGCTGGCGCGGAAAAAGAAAGAACTGATGTCAACGTGCGAGGGCGGCGTCTAAGTAGCTACCGCAACGTCATCCATAGACCATTCATCAATGGTAATGAAGGGCATGGTAACAGCAAATTAACCTATAAAAACAACACCAAGCGGTTTGTTGAATCACACCATTACATGACATATTGATATTGCCAATACAATGTATGACTATACCAACCAAAGAATTTCAAATAAAGAACAAATAAATCAATACTGCCCACTGGTGTGCAATCCAGTGTGAAAGAAAAAACCCTTCACCCTACCGACCACCCACATTTGAAAATGGATGGTATGGCCACATGTAAACAAAATCTATGCGGCCTGGCTAAGAGGTCTGTTGAGTCTCAACATAAGTTGAGGTAGAAATCACCAGTATATAAAACTAGTCCTGAAAAAGGGTATAACGCTTACCTCATAGCTCATTCGCAGAGTGGGGAGGATGGGCAGGGAGTTAATGAATCTGCGGCTAGTCTATCTCTACCAGATATTACGTTACCAAAGGTAAGTAACTTTTACATCTGAGAGACATTGAGCCGCAGATTCTTTAACGTTTGAATTAAATACCATAGCTATACCCCACTGGAGGAGGGTCTGCAAACCAATCCTACAAAAGTTCTCAAAGAGAACGGCTGTGTTTATGACTGTAGAGAGGTCAGTCCCGATTTATCTACCGAGTTCCTCTGAGTAACACCCCACTTTGCACAGGATGCTGTAGTTGGAGGCAGTGATATAATTGATGCAGTGTCCTTTATAGATTGTGAAGGCTCACCGTTATCATAAATGGAAGAACCCGGCCACCTACTAACCAGATGACTGTAGCGGCACGGAGACCAAGGGTTGCAGGGGGTGGTTACATGGTGTCCGGAGTTAAGGAAAGGCATCTCTCAGCAAGTTGAATCTTTGTCGATTCCCTATCTGGGGGAGCAGTAGGGAATGCGCCCTTAGAGGACGAGGCTTGGACCACCAAGCTCTCGGGGTCGGGTGTTGGGAGAGGAAAACTGGATGGGCTGGGCGGTGGCATCGGGCAATCATCCGGTCTACAGGCGCCCCGTGTGCTGGGACCAAGTGCCCAGAAGGGCGTTGGTGAGGGCTTCATTAAAAGGCAGAAGGGGCTCCGAAGAGGCCGCTGCCGGTTGAAGCACCTCTGTCAGGTGAGTCCGAGGGTCAGAAGGCGCGCCGGCAGAGTCGAGCTGCCCAAAGATGCCGTGAAGCGCTTAGTAGAAAGCTCGAAGCTGGGCAGGAGACGCTCCGGCCCCGAGAAAAGGAGGGAAGCGCGGAGCTGTACCAGGAGCAGGCTCCGAAGACTGAGCTGGAGAGCGACGACACTCCAGGTCCCGCGTCACGTCTGACAGGGCAAAGGCAAAGAGCGACGGTGCTTCTTTGCCTTCTTGTGCTTTGACTTACCCGAGGAGTGCGAAGACTTGGATGACGAATGGCAATGGTGCCTTTGCGACCAGCCCTGAGACCTTTCTTCTCGACCGGGACCTCGATCGACGCAAAGCCAACTGCCAGGCCTCCAAGAGCTTTCGGGACCGCTCCCGCAAAGACTTCGGATTCATGGCCCGGCAGTCGGCGCACGACTTTGGGTCGTGGTCGTGCTCCAGGCACCAAAGGCACACTAGGTGGGGGTTCTTAACCGACATCAGGCGGTTACAGGCCTCGCACGGTTTAAACCTGGTCCGACGATGGGACATCCCTCATACACCAGGAGTTGACAGACCCAAATAAAGAGGTCGAGAAGAAGTTAGTTAGAAAGAGACTAAGGGGTAGCTCTCTCCGGATCTGCGCTAGGCTGGTGCGGAAAAAGAAAGAACTGACGTCAGTGCGCATGGGCGGCGTCTAAGTAGACACTGCAACGTCATTCTGGTGACCACGACGCCAATGACTGACGCGGAGTCGACCGACGCGCATGGGTACTGCTAAAGAAAATCTCCGGATACAGTCTGATGCATGGGGGCAATTCTAAAAGTAAGTAATCTATAACTACAGTCTCTTTCAGATAAATCCTGTTTTTTGAGGAGCGATTGGTGTTGTAAGGATAAATTGTCTACGAGGTGGAATATTTGGAGAAGCTGTGATAAGCTCCAGACAGTAACCATATTGGATAATGTCCAACACCTATTGGTCTGCTGTGATGGATTTCCATGCTGGTAAACATTTTTGGAGACGTCCCCCGACAGGTGTTAAATTATCGGGGGGAATGTGGAGGAAGTCATTGTTTGGCGTTTGTATTTGCGGTCTGGGTATTATTTCCGTGACTGTGTCCTTTGAAATTATTTCATCTGTATGCGTCCCTGTAAAAGGTTTTAGCAGTGGACGACTGCCCTTGATTTGTATAGGAGGACCCTGTAGTGTCTATGAAGGCAGACCTAGCACCGTGTTTGAAATTGGGCTGACTAAAGGACCTACAGTAGGTGGGAGTTTGTAGGGCCCCCATTGATTTTGCGACATCAGTGTCCTTTTTCATTCTTTCCACGGCTGCGTCTACCTGTGGGCTAAAGAGGTGCTCCTTGTCAAAGGGGAGATTAGGACTTTCCAGCAGCATTCCAGGTTTAAATCCGGATACACAAAGCCAAGCATGTCTACATAAAAGAAGATTGGAATGTATGCTTCTAGCTACAGTGTCCGCGAAATCTAGTGTGCATTGTTTGGAGTTATTGGTGATTAACTTCCTCATTGACTATTTCATAACCCATTTTTCTGTATTCTTCTGAGATGTTGGAGGAGACCTCCATTTCATTCCAATGAGCCCTGTCGTAATGAGCTAAAAGATTGGCTGTTGGCAATACGCCAATGCTTAGCAGACTGTGCTGCTATCAGTCTTCCCGAGGCGTCAATAAGTTTTGACTCCTTTTCTGGGGGAGGTGTCCCCCCCAGTTGTTTGGGAGTTTGCCCTTTTCCAAGCATTAGCCACTACCAGGGAGTCTGGGGTTAATTATCCTCTAATGTAAATAGGATCAGATGGTACAGCCTTATATTTTTTGTCAAGTTGTGGTGCTAGTATTCGTGCCTTAACAGGGTCTTTAAAAATGCTGTCTGCATGACTTAGCATCCCCTTAAGGATGGTAAATATTGTGACCCCCTTTGAGCAGTAGAGTGTTTTGAAAAGAAAGTCATCCTCTATAGGTCTTTATGTAAATGCAATTGATGAAATGCTGCAGCTCTGGCTATTAGGTCTTGATAGGCAGGAGCGTTATCTGGTGGTGATGGGCGTGTGGGAAAAAGGTCCGGGTCTGTATCCCCCTGTGGCTCTGTATCATAAGCATCCCGAGCATCTCATGGGTGTGTTTTCTGGTATGTTATCATCCTCATCTATGATGGGTGAGTGAGGGGACATGTTGCCTGCTTCAGAATCTTGTAGTGAATCAGGTGGTGGAGTGGATGCTGGGGGTGGTGTTGGTGAGGTAGATATGGGCATGTGTTTAAGGGCTAGTAGCAATGTTTTTTGAGAGGCTGTATAGGAATGTCTATAGCCTCTTCAAAAGCCAAAGCCAGCTGCCTTTTAGAGGATTGAGGCTTTGCCGGCTGAAGAATTATCTTTTTAGTTCTGGGTTGAATTTGCAACTTTTGTCTCGGGTCGAGCCGCTCCTGCATAACATCGAGGATGGTTCGGGTGGAGTTTTCAGTCCCAAGGTGTAACATTTCGGAGCGGAAGAATGTTTCGGTGTGCTCGGAACGAAAGCACGGTAGCACTTGTCTTTTGGAGCTGAAGTGGATGTTCGGTGAGTTACTGTTGAATTAGACTTTGAGGTGGAGGCCCCTGCAGTAGGCCGAACTTTTGGTGCAGAGTCCGAGTTTGTGCGCGCGCGCACGCCATGGCTTTTCTGCAGTGGCGGACCGTGAGCAGTTTTTCGGACGGAGACGACTTTTTGGTCTTTGGAACGGGGCTAATTGTACATGTGGTCCAATGTTTTAGGGCAGACTCGAACCTGGCTGAATCTTGTTCCATGTCTGAACTGGTTTCATGGCTGGATAAGGATTCCTCTTGTGCTGCCGATCTCTCCTCTTCCTCCTCCTGTTGACAGAAGGTGTCCGGTGAGTAGTCTGCTTGTCTGCGATGCATTACTTGGTGATGGGCACATCGATCCCGAAGTGTCTTTTTGGATCGAAATTTGCAGGGCTGAAAGGTGTCCTCTTGATTGGGCGAGAGGCCTAGGTTGCAAACGGAATGTTGGTTGTGTGAGAGCATTTGCTATGGCACTTTGGACAGAAACAGAACAGAGTGCGTTCCATTAGCAGCTCATTTTCTGATAAAATCTGTCGAAGTTAAAAGAGGCCAAGCTGGGCGTAGCACGTAGGCAGTGGAAGCGAGTTGAAGAACTCGACGCGCAAATTGTTATGTGCTCAGAACGCAAGAGTAACTACGTAAATGAAAAAAAATACCCTTGATTGAAGGATCTACTGGCGAACCGAAGGGAGCCCGAAAGTCTAGAACCGGCGTGCGAGAGATTACATCCAAAGCAGTCGGCGGAAAAAAACTAACAATGGAGTCAATGCACATGCGCAGTATCACCTACAGAAGGAGCCACACAACCTCGTAACAAAGAAATTTCTTTAAAAAATAAAATTAAAAAAAACTTGTAATCATCCGAACCCAATACTAGATGGCGGACTTAAGCAAAGCAGGTTTATCTACAGCACACATGCCCTGAACCTTAATGTTTCAGTAGGTAGTTTATCCACAGAGCTCTGAAATGTCCATGATGCAGCAAGCTAGAATTCTAGAAGACTACTAAATAAATCCCTGTGCTGAATAAGGTCTGTTGCTCTGCTTACTGCACCTTGCCTGCAGATTAAATTATATCAAAGGTCACAATTAATTCAGATAGAGGGGACTGGACTCCAGGAGACTGTCAAAGTCTACTGCTCTACTAACAGGCTGCTTACAGTCCTAAATCTAAGCAGGAGTGGAAAGAAGGGGGTAAGCTACACATGAAGGGAAGCGCAAGAGCAGTGGGAAACACGAGAGAGAAGCACACAAAAAGAAGTGTGAGGGACGATGCGTTTGGAAGAGGGAAGCAGTACACAAAGGAGAGAGCTAGAAAACACATGCATTCTCATGATGTGCTGAAAAGAAAAATAGTCCCCTAAAAATGAGCATTTTAAGAATACAAGTCAACTAAACAAAAGGATGGTCAAGAGGCCATGGTACTTGGGAATGAAACACTATGGATAAGGCAAGTCATTGCATAAGAAGCAAACAAACTATAGTGACAAAGCCAATCAATCGTAATGGGTCTTTCACAACTACACAGCTATAGTGCTGTCTGGTATGTGAAACCTAAAAAAGGACAGAATTAGCTTTTGCCACACCTGATGCACATCAAAAGATGCCAATTATAACTCTAAAGGTGGTGTGCTGTGGGCGACAACAGGAATTTAAATTAATAGCCTATTTTAGTTAAAACTAAAAAGGCTCACTGGGATTTCACAATAAATTGCTAAATTATAGAGACAGCTACAGTATAGAAAGCAGTTTAACATAACGAAATTCTAATTGTAAAGCAGGCGTTACATGTGCAGGCAATCACAACGTACATACCTGTACTTGGCGAACTACATTGGCTAGCCGTTTGCCACACGCATCGTCGTTCTTCAGTGAATCATTAACAAAGCCATCGGAGATTATTCTTAGAATTTTGGGCAGATTGGAGTTATTGGGTCCCAGGACTGTTGGGTGATTACTAATGGAAACAGAACACAATAGACACATTACAAAACAATAGCAATTACAATAGTATACATAAATCAGTCGCACAAATTAACTGGGGTTAGAAGCTTTGGGGTGCATGCAGGTGAAGTATAATGTAGTTATCACTGCACGCAGGGCTCACTGTCCATGAGCTACTCCAAACCAAGACATGGGAAAGACAGACTGTGCTCAGTATAAAGAGACCAGCCCTCCCTTCAATCACACTGCACCATCTCCACATTACAACAATTTCAAGTGGAAAGCATTCAATTTCTATGTCTGAACATAGGATTTGATGGTGGGTCTTAAGATGGAAAAGGCTGACATTGGCTCCGATTATAAGCTGGATGGAGCAGTATTCCTCGTTGTGATATCCTTACACCCGGCCAATACCATAACCGGCCAAGTCTATCCCCACCCAGATCTCTCGGTTGCAGGAACTTCAGACCAGATTTTACCAGCCAGAAAATCCAACTGATAATCATGAGGCAAGTGCATCCTGTCGTGGCACCTGCTGGCAACCTCTCAAGCTATTGAGAGGGGGGGGAGTGTAATACTCCCTCTGGTGTATTCTCCAGCCCTGCACACAAGTGGTAAATGAAAGCAGATTTAACCTATGTATGGGATCACCACACGCAGATTTGGAACTACAATTCCAGGTCTGTATGTTACACCCCCCATTCTGGGGGCAAATACTCCCAACAGCCAGATTTATGTGCAGTGGTACTAGCCAGAAACATTTCTAGCCACACTGTATCCCCACAAGTCTGGCCGCTCATAACAGGGGCCTAAGTACTACACTGAATGAATAAATGTTACTCACTGTATTTTATAAAGCCTTTTCTAGTCTGCATGGAGGTTCTATCAATCTCCACTTCATCACCAGGCTTGGGGACCCACCTAGGTTGCTAGATGAGTTCACCCCATGCCCACAAGCAATGCAATTACCCTTCTAGCCCAAGCAGCAGTAGAAATATTTCAGTCTAGACCTTAAGACAGGACCCTGGTTGAGAACTTTTCTTTGTTGTCATGGCACGTGTAGTTAAGAAGCCAGACCACCAAAATTCTCCCAATGTGTTTTTCTATGTTTGGAGGGTAAGAAACAATTATATATGTTTTCAATGCTAGTTGGGGGAAAACTATGAAGCCATAAAAGTTCTGCAGCATGATCTGATCAAACAAAGTATCAGCCCAAGAACAAACATCCAGAGTACTGACAAAGGTTGCAGAAAATGCCCAGGTTGCAGCATTGTAAATAATTACATCAGAACAGGTCTCTAGAAGGTTAGATGTTAGTTTGGTATAGGAAGAAGGAGCATGAAGAACTGAAAGGGTCCTGAAAGGTCAGTTTCTACACCGTGCTTACTGTTTGCTCATTTAGCATCACATTCAATATCTTTTCAGAGGTTAACGCTGCATTTCGCTTTTATTCATCATTCATCTTTATTCTATGTACATCAATGCCTGGATGTTACATAAATACAAAATGAGATGCAAGACATTCCAGCTAACAATGGAGCCTTGGTTGCCGCTCTGCCATTTAGAAGAATACCAATACTGATAATCTAAGGACAGAAGGGTTAGATATCTTAAGTTAAGCCTACACACCCCTGACAAAGAGCCAGAAAACTATTCTAGTCAGCACAAGCTCTTGTCAATATGGTAACATTTGCCCCAAGGGCAATGCATTAAGAACAAGTTACTTACCTTCGGTAACGATCTATCTGTAAGAGTCATATTAGTTATAGATTCCTTACCTTAGAATTACCCCCAGGCGTCAGACTGGATCCGGAGATTTTTTCTTTAGCAGTACCCCTGCGCGTCGGTAGGTGGTGTCGGTCGACTCCGCATTAGTCGTTGGCCTCGTGGTCGCCGGAATGACGTCGCGGTGTCTACTTAGACGCCGCCCCAGCGCGCAGACTGCAGTTCTTTACACGACATTCCACGCCAGAAGCGCAGAGCCATGCAAGACACTAACCACTGGTGCACATAACTAGGGCCCTGAAAGGGAGTCCCTTACTCTAGAAGTCAGCTCGCAGAACGGGGAAGATGGGTGGGGCAGTAAGGAATCTATAACTAATATATGTCTCTTACAGATATATCGTTACCGAAGGCAAGTAACTTATTCATCGGAAAGAGACTATTAGCTATAGATTCCTTACCTTCGAATAGATACCCCAGCAATAACAACCCCGGAGATGGGTCTGCGAACTAAGTTCACACCAGAAAGTCCTGGAGAACTGAAAGGCCAAAGAAGCCGTCTCTCTGGAATGAACTATCCAGGCAGTAATGTCTCGTGAACGTGTGCAGTGATGCCCATGTGGCTACCTGGCTGATGTCACCGAGGGGGACTCCAGGTCCCAAAGCAGTAGTGGCTGCCGTCACCCTGGTAAATGGGCGCGCAGCCCTACCGGAAACTCCTTTTTCGCCAAGGAGTAACAGATCTTAATGCAAAGGACGACCCATCGAGAGATGGTCAGTTTTTGCACTGCCGACCTTTCTTGGTGCTCACATAGCCAACAAAGAGTTGATCGTCCATCCGGAATTGTTTTGTGCGATCCAGATAAAATAACGCACGTTTTGGATCCAGACGGTGGAGTCTCTCCTCCTCCTTGGAAGGATGCGGGGGCGGAAAGAAGGTGGGCAAAGTGATGGTCTGTCCTATGTGGAAAGAGGTAACCACTTTAGAAGCAAAGAAGGTCTAGTGCGAAGGACAACCTTGTCCGGATGGACAGCAAGGAAAGGAGGTTTAGAAGATAGAGTCTGAAGCTCACTCACCCTGCGAGCAGAGGTGATGGCAACCAGAAAGGCAGTCTTTAAGGTCAGGAGTCTGAGAGGACAATTATGTAGTGGTTCGAAAGGAGCACACATAAGGTAAGTTAAGACCAGATTCAAGTCCCACTGGGGCATTACGAAAGGAATGGGAGGAAGGAGGTGAGAAATGCCCTTAAGAAACCTATTTACAATAGGGGACTTGAAAAGAGAAGGCTGATCAGGAAGGCAAAGAAAGGCCGAAAGCCTTTAAGGGTGCCCAGAGCAGAGCCCTGCTGGGCCAAAGGTACAATGAAGAGGAGAACCTCTGAAAGAGGGGCAGAAAGGGGATCCACAGCCTTTGCTGTGCACCATGCCACAAATGTGTTCCATTTACAGGTGTATACCGTTTTAGTGGAGGGACGCCTGGCTGCCAAGATGATATTACAGACTTCAGGAAGAAGGTCGAATGCTGTCAACTGTCGCTGCTCAATGTCCACCAAAGGAGGTGGAGACTGGACAGGTTCGGGTGGAGGACCGTCCCCTGCTGCTGCAACAGAAGATCCTCCCGAAGAGGCAGTCTTTTTGGAGGATCGATGGCAATGTTCAAGAGCTCAGGATACCAGACTCTACGTGCCCAGTCTGGAGCCACAAGAATGACTTGGGCCTGGTGGCGCTTGATCTTCAGCACTCTGAGCAGAAGTGGTATAGGCAGAAAGGCATATAGAAGACCGCAACTCAATTCGCGACAAAAAGCGTAGCTGAGCGATTGCCGCCTTGGAAATTCCAACTCGCAGAACTGCTGACATTGCGCGTTCTCTTCGGTGGCGAACAGATCTAACCAAGGCTCTCCCCACTGCTGAAAGAGACCTTGCACCACCTCCGAGTGAAGACGCCATTCGTGGTCCATCATGCACCGGCGGCTGAGTTCGTCCGCCCTGGCTTTCAGAGAATCTGCCAGGTGTTGAACTATCAGGGACATGCCCGGATGTTCCAGCCACGTCCAAAGGCAAAGAGCCTCTTGACACAGGGTCCACAACCCCACCCCGCCCTGTTTGTTGCAGTACCACGTGGCGGTGGTGTTGTCCGTGAACACCTGCACTACCCTTCCTTTGACAGAAGGAAGGAATGCCTTCAGTGCCAGACGAATCGCCCGGAGCTCCAGAAGATTGATGTGGAGCCCGGACTCCGCCGGAGACCAGAGGCCTCTGATCTCCACCTCTCCCATGTGGCCACCTCATCCCAGGAGTGATGCATGTCACCACTGTTTACTCTGGTTGGGGAAGGGAGCGGGATCTGCCGTTGACCCAATCCTGGTTTGTTAGCCACCACTGCAATTGGTGTGCAGTGCCCTCTGGGAGCGTTTGTCGCAATCGGAAAGATTACCCTGATGCTGCGCCCAGTCGAACTTCAGGTCCCACTGCACAGCCCGCATATGCCACCTGGCATGATCCACAAGCAGGATGCAGGAGGCCATGAGGCCCAGCAGCCAAAAGGTCATTCTCACCGAAACCCGGGATAGAGGCTGAAACATCGGTATCATTGCCCGAATATCTCAGACTCGCTGCTCGGGAATATAAGCCCGAAATTGCGCTGTATCCAAAACAACCCCGATGAAAAGGAGCTTCTGAGAGGGAATCATATGCGACTTCGGCACATTGACAGTGAACCCCAGTGAGTGCAGGAGGTACGCCGTAGTCTGGAGGTGGGAGACGACAGCCTTGGGCGAGCCCGCCTTCAACAGCCAGTCGTCGAGATAAGGAAAGACTGGAACCCCTGATCTGCACAGATGAGCTGCGACCACCGCCATCACTTTCGTGAACACCCGAGGGGCGCTGGTAAGGCCAAAGGGGAGCACGGTAAACTGAAAATGCTTGTGGCCTACCGTGAACCATAGGTAACGCCTGTGGGATGGCAGGACAGCGATGTGGAAGTAAGTGTCCTGCAAGTCCAACGCTACCATCCAGTCTCCATGGTCGAGGTGTAGGAAACTGGCTCTATATATACTACACCAAAATGAGGTATAGTGTGTATAGAGTCCAGGTGACCCCAGAGGTAGGCATAGGTTAAAGTTAGATAGAACCTTACTCTCTATTTGTGGTAGAGTGGTCGAGCAGTAAGGCAGTATCAGAGGACAGTGTTAAGCATTTGATGTACCCACTCAGTCAGCAAATGAATTCACACACTCAAAGACTGAACTCTAAACCAATTGTTTTTGTATAAAAAAATACAGTTTTATTTTTAGAACCAAGGTTCTGGGGTTAGACTCGGGGGTCCCCCAGGGTCAGTGATGCACTCTTGTTACACCCTCAGCGGCACTAGGGCGGCCGGGTGCAGAGTGTTGAGGCCCAATGTTGTCCTATGGAGGATAGGGGGTCTCCGGTTGGTGGCTGCTGGCAAGCCGGCCACTGGGTTGTGTGAGCAAAGCTTCTAGACTTTAGCTCAGGGCAAATGGGGAAACAGATTAGCACCAAATGTGCACCCTCAGCCGCACTAGGGCGGCCGGGTGCTGTTTCGACGTCGGAAGCCCTGTTTCCAATGGAGAACCTCCAGTTAGCAAAAGCACTGCAGGCAGGAAGACGAAGGACTTCTGGGTGCGACCACCACTTCGAGAGGTAAGTTGGGAAGTTAGGGGTTGGTTAGGCACCGTCGGTGTGGGCACACAAGGCCGTGGGGCGTCGGGTGCAGGGGTGCCTTTTGGGGTTGGATCTTCTTACCAGCTCCGGGTCGCGGTTAGGGGGGCCTTCTGAATTTCGACTGCAGGCGCCGGCTGGAGGTAGGTCAGGGGTCGCCGGATCTCGGTTCAGGATCGCCGGGGTGACCTCCTCGTGGTGTTTGCCCACTCGAGCTTGGGCCGTGGACGGCGGGTGCAGAGTGGGTTGGATTCACGGTCTCCGGCTGCTGCCAGAGGTTGCAGTTGAACAAATCCGGTGTTCACGGGAGAAGCAGTCTTTGGAAGTGAAGGCAGGCAGGTCCTCCGGGGTTTTTGAGGTTGCTGGCTGCAGGACACACCGGGATTTCGCAGGAGCAGGTTCGAGGGGGAGACAGGCCGGTAGGGCTGGGGCCAAGTCAGTGGGCGTCTTCCTCTCGTTAGCTGCTGCACGGCTGTTCGGTCCTTCATCTTTTCTTCTTGTTTCTTGGCTGGATCGGAGGAAGCAAGGTTCAGGGTGCCCCCTAAATACTAGATTTAGGGGCGTTACAGGTAGGTAGAGGGCAGGGACCAATGGGTCCCTTCCCTGGGGTGGGCACACCCCCTATTGTGCCACCCTACAGTGGGAGGGGGGCAGGAGCCTGTCGTTGGTTGGGTCCCCCCATCCTCAAGATGGCGGGGACTCGGAGTTGTGCTTCACCTCGCCTCCCCCACCTGAGGGGTGGAGTTGGCAGAGGTGGGCACACCTCTCTCCCTCACTTGTTTTTCCAGCTGGTTCTCCCGCCCAAAGTGGGGGGTAGAACCAGTGGGGACCAGTTGCTGAAAGCAGCAAGTGGTCTGGGGAAGCTCACAAAGGCGACATGCCTCTGAAGCTTCCCCTTCGTGAACCCTGCCCATCCTGGGGGAGGAGACTTGGCACCTCGTCCCAGGATGTGCATTGTTTCAGGACCCCCCCCCCCCCCCCCCGAGAGCAGCAGGCTCTCGACCCAGGGGTCCAGAAACATGTCTGTTGATGGCAGCCTAAGCAGCCACTCAGTCGGGACACTAGAGGTGGGTTAGTTTTCAGGGGGCATCTCTGAGATGCCCTCTGTGTGCATTTTTCATTAAATCCCACACTGGCATCAGTGTGGGTTTAATGCGCTGAGAAGTTTGATACCAAACTTCTCAGTTTTCAGTGTAGCCATTATGGTGCTGTGGAGTTCGTATTGACAAACTCCCATCACGATATACTCTTAATGGCAGCAATGCACTTACAATGTCTAAGAATGGACTTAGACACTGTAGGGGTATAGGGCTCATGCACCTGTACCCTCACCACTGGTATAGTGCACCCAGCTAGAGGGGAGACTGATCTATGCCAGAGCAGTGGGTTGTAGGCATGGTACACAGATGTGTGCCATGTCGACTCTTCACTTTGTTCTGCACCAAAACACGCAGCCTGCAAAGGCAGTGTGCGAGTGTGGTGGTAGAGGACCTCTAAGGGTGGCACAATAAGTGCTGCAGCCCTTAGAGGCCTTCTCTGGTCACAGTGCCCTGGGTACCTGTGGTACCATTTACCAGGGGCTGACCTGTGGCCAGAGTCGCCAATTGGGTTTAGTTTTGGGGAAAGAACACGAGCCCTGGGAACCTGAATGGCAGGGACCCAGGGCACACCAAGTAAAAGTGCATCAGTAGTCTGGCAAAAAATGGGGGGGTTGCTGCAACAGAAACCCACTTTCCTACACAAGCCCCCCCAGCCCAAAGGCCAGGAGACTCTGCCAAAGCTGGGAGAGTCTTCCTAGTCTTTCAGGTGAGGAAGAGTGAGGAAGTGGTTTGAAAGTTGCAGGGCCTACTCTGCCTTCCATCCTTCTTTCCTGGTCAGTCCCTTTGGGGAGCTGGCCTACCTCAACAGTTTCAGGACCTAATTCCCAATGCTCCTTTCCTAGCTCTTTAGGGTCTTCACCCCATCTTTTTAGTTTGGGTTCAGAGGCGTCTACCTCTGCAAATTCTAACTTAGCTAGGGCAAAGTCCAGCTTACCCACAGAGGTTACCCACAGCTTGAGCAACCCCACCATGACCAATAGGGTCAGGGGGCCTAACTTGCTATTTGGCAGGGGGTTAGGCCACCATGCCAAGGACAGTGCTGCCATGAAGGCTAACACCCAGCAGAGGCTACTGACAGCTGTCAGTGCTCAGAACCACACCTTTAGCTCCTTACTGGTAAGTGAAGGGGCTACCTTACAGGCTTCTTTGGGTTCTGGTTGCCTGTCTGGTGTTTTAGGGTGGGGGGGGGGGGGGGTCACTACACTGGGTAGTGAACACCCTTCTTCCACCCTCTGTTCTGCCAGCTGAGGAGCCACCAACTCAGACTGGACAGTTGCCTGACTAGTTAGGTCTTTTTGTTGGCTAGGGGGGGACTTCACCAGTGCCAATTTTGGAGTACTCCCTTACTGGGATAGAATCTCCCTGGCCCACTGGAACTGTGGCTAACAGTTGCCCACCTTTCCTACACTGTTTCTTTTTTTTCTTCTGGGGCTTAGCTGCACTAACTGCAGGTTGAGCCCCCCCCCAGGTTTCTTGGATGAGGTCTGGCATTGGACCCGTACCTCTTTGGCTCAGACCAACCTCTGGGTGGTCATTCCCCAGGAGACAATCAAGGGGGAGGTTTTTACTGACTACCACCTTTCTCCATCTAAGGGTCCCAGCTACTTCTAGGAGCACTACAGCCACAGGCCTAACAGTGACACCCCCTGGGACAGCCCTTACTCTGTTTCCCCTGGAACATACTGGTGTGGGAGTACCAACCTGTCATGCACCACAGAGTGAATGGCACAGGTATCTCTCAGGGCAGTGGCTGGGATTCCATTCACCAGTAGGTGGTGGAAGTGTCTACTCCCCTCTGGGATTTCCAGCTCACCTTTTGGGCCCATTTTCCAGTTGAAGGCTAGGAGGACTTCATCTGAGGAACCATCATCCTAAGCAACACTGGCAACCCCTGGAGCTACACTAGTAACCCCGGGAGCTCCA
This sequence comes from Calotriton arnoldi, assembly GCA_963921515.1. NCBI lineage: Eukaryota > Metazoa > Chordata > Amphibia > Caudata > Salamandridae > Calotriton > Calotriton arnoldi. The sequence continues at coordinate 2,485,406 of CAWUFW010000080.1, read as the reverse complement.
CTAGGGGCTTTGTTTTTAGGACAGCTAGGGTCCTTGGTGTGGTGTCCTACCTTTTGACAGTTGTGACACCATACTCTGTTGGGATCCCAATTCTTACCTTGGTACCCCGTTTTAGTTTGTGAGGTGTCTTTAAGCCCACCCTCCTGGACAGGTTTTTGTGGGGCTACCTGGGACTCCTTACTTTTATCTTTAGGGGGTTCACGGTCTTTCCTCTGGGGAGGCTTTGTAACCCCTTTCTTTTGGTCACCCCCAGTGGACGTCCTAGTTACCCTTGTTTTGACCCAGTGGTCTGCCTTCTTGCCCCAATTCTTGGGGAGAAAGTGGACCTAGGTCTACCAGGTACTGATGCAACTTTTCATCAATGCAATTACTTAATGTGTTCCTTCATAAACAGGTTGTAAATTCCATTAAAGTCATGCACATTGTTTCCAGTTAACCAGCCACCTAGTGTTTTTACGGAGTAGTCTACAAAATCAATCCAGGATTGGTTTTGTGAGCCCCCCTGAATCCAATTCTGTACTCCTCAGTTGTGAGCCCAAATCCCTCAATCAGAGTTCTCTTCATGAGGTCATAGGACCCAGCCTCTGCCCCAGAAAGGGTCTCTGCAGTTACCAGAGAACAGTTCCCAAAGGAGTGCCCCCCCAGAAAGTCTTCTTCACCCTTCTGGCTTCACAAGCCCTCTCAAAGGCTGTGAACCACTTCACTTGGTGATATCATCACCCTCCTCATATTTAGGGACAATCCCTTTGGGGATTTTAGGATAAGATTGCTCTCTATCCTTATTATTTTGATTGCTGCCATGGATGGGTGCTAACCCCATCTCCTTTCTTTCCTTCTCTAGAGCCAGGAGTCTGGTCTCTAGGTCCAGTCGTGTGGTCAGCCTTGCTAAAAGGCTGTCCTCCTCATTGAGGCTGTCCTCAATGTCCTCACTGATACCTGACCCACCTGTGTGAGATCTAGGCACTGAGAGGTTGATTCTTGGAGTCAGGGCTATTGGAGCCCTTTTCTCCCTAAGCAGTGGAGGAGGTAGATCTACCTGGTCATCCTCTTCCACTACTTCCCCATCTGACTGGTCATCACCTTGTTCAGAGGGGTGGTCCTTTGCATACTCAGCCAACAGCTCCTGGAGCTTTTGTTTGGTTGGATGGGGACCCATTGGTATGTTTGTAATTTTACATAAGGACCTTACTTCCTTGAAAGACAAGTGAAGGTAAGGGGTGAGGTCAAGCTCCTCAACCATGTCCTGTATGTTATTATGGTCATCTTCACTAGTAGCTGGGTTCTTATTTTGAGACATTCTAACAAAAAAGTTCTAACCCATCTACCCTGGACTACAGTGACTTTATTTTCAATTTTTTTTAAGGGACTTAAGCAAGGCCCTAACAAGACTTTTAGTAGTTTTGCAAAAATGCCAATTTGACAAAATCAGAATTCTAAAGGCAATTTAAGAGTTCTGTCGTGTGATCAGGTAGTAACCAAGTAGTCCAACAAATGCAAAGTTGTGTATCCCACCGCTGATCCACCAATGTAGGAAACTGGCTCTATATATATTACAGCAAAATGAGGTATAGTGTGCATAGAGTCCAGGTGACCCCAGAGGTAGGCAGAGGTTAAAGTTAGATAGAACCTTACTCTCTATTTGTGGTAGAGTAGTCGAGCAGTAAGGCAGTATCAGACGACAGTGTTAAGCATTTGATGTACCCACTCAGTCAGCAAATGAATTCACACACTCAAAGACTGAACTCTAAACCAATTGTTTTTGTATAAAAAATATACTGTTTTATTTTTAGAACCAAGCAAGCCTGGCACAGGTAAGCATTAAATACTTTACAGTAATAAGTTGCTGATTGTAGAACAGTTTGAAAATGCAATAGGAATTGTACTTTGTTTGATTTACAGGGGATGCAGTAGGTTGCAATACTTAGCAAATACAGTACATTGAAATGAATAGGCTTTTTCAGTAAATTACAGGTAAGTTACTTTTCACGTTACTTTTCTAACTCAGTGCTGGATAACTATATTCAGCACTGGGACATTTCCTGTGAACAGGTAAGTAAATAAGTTTTGGTTATTCGTGCGATTTTTGAAGAATATTTTTAGATTTCAAAACTCCACACTTAGAAACTTTTTGTAAGAAAATTGTCAATGTTATCCTATGGAGGAAAAACAGGTTATCGGTTCACAGGTAAGTTATCGGCTGTGGGAGTTAAGGTTCTGGGGTTAGACTCAGGGGTCCCCCAGGGTCAGTGATGCACTCTTGTTACACCCTCAGCGGCACTAGGGCGGCCGGGTGCAGGGTGCTGTTTCGACGTCGGATGCCCTGTTGTTTCCAATGGAGAACCTTCGGTTAGCAAAAGCACTGCAGGCAGGGAGACTAAGGACTTCTGGGTGCGACCACCACTTCGAGAGGTAAGTTGGGAAGTTAAGGGTTGGTTAGGCACCGTCGGTGTGGGCACACAAGGCTGTGGGGCGTCGGGTGCAGGGGTGCCTTTTCGGGTCGGATCTTCTTACCAGCTCCGGGTCGCGGTTAGGGGGGCCTTCTGGATTTCGACTGCAGGCGTCGCTTGGAGGCAGGTCAGGGGTCGCCAGATCTCGGTTCAGGATCGCCGGGGTGACCTCCTAGTGGTGTTTGCCCACTCGAGCGCAGGCCGTGGAAGGCGGGTGCAGAGTGGGGCGGATTCGCGGTCTCCGGCTGCTGCCAGAGGTTGCAGTTGAACAAATCCGGTGTTCACGGGAGAAGCAGTCTTTGGAAGTGAAGGCAGGCAGGTCCTCCGGGTTTTTTGAGGTTGCTGGCTGCAGGACACACCGGGATTTCGCAGGAGCAGGTTCGAGGGGGAGACAGGGCGGTAGGGCTGGGGCCAAGTCAGTGGGCGTCTTCCTCTTGTTAGATGCTGCACGGCTGTTCGGTCCTTCTTTTCTTGTTTCTTGGCTGGATCTGAGGAAGCAAGGTTCAGGGTGCCCCCCAAATACTAGATTTAGGGGCATTACAGGTAGAGGGCAGGGACCTTACCTGGGGTGGGTACACCCCTTATTGTGCCACCCTCCAGTGGGAGGGGGGCAGGAGTCTGTCCCTGGTTGGCTGAGTCTCCCCATCCTCAAGATGGCGGGGACTCAGTTGAGCTTCATCTCTCCTCCCCCACCTGAGGGGTGGAGTTGGCAGAGGTGGGCACACCTCTCTCCCTCACTTGTTTTTCCCGCCGGTTCTCCTGCCCAAAGTGGGGGGTAGAACCAGTGGGGACCAGTTGTTGAAAGCAGCAAGTGGTCTGGGGAAGCTCACAAAGGCGACATGCCTTTGAAGCTTCCCCTTCGTGAACCCTGCCCATCCTGGGGAAGGAGACTTGGCACCTCGTCCCAGGATGTGCATTGTTTCAGGCCCCCGAGAGCAGCAGGCTCTCGACCCAGTGGTCCAGAAACATGTCTGTTGATGGCAGCCTAAGCAGCCACTCAGTCGGGACACTAGAGGTGGGTTCGTTTTCATGGGGCATCTCCGAGATGCCCTCTGTGTGCATTTTTCATTCAATCCCACACTGGCTTCAGTGTGGGTTTAATGCGCTGAGAAGTTTGATACCAAACTTCAGTTTTCAGTGTAGCCATGTAGGAAAGTGGGTTTCTGTTGCAGTAACCCCCCCACTTTTTGCCTGATAACTGATGCACTTTTCCTTGGTGTGCCCTGGATCCCTGCCAATCAGGTACCCAGGGCCTGTGTTCCTTCCCTAAAAACTGTACTCAGCCTAAACCCAATTGGCATCTCTGGCCACAGGTAAGCCCCTGGTAAATGGTACCCTAGGTACCCAGGGCACTGTGACCAGAGAAGACCCCTAAGGGCTGCAGCACTTATTGTGCCACCCTTAGAGGCCCTGTACCCTGACACACACACACTGCCCTTGCAGGCTGAGTGTCTTGGTGCAGAACAAAACAGAGAGTCGACATGGCACACATCCCTGTGTGCCATGCCCACAAACACACTGCCCTGGCATACCTCAGTCACCCCTCTAGCTGGGTGCCCTATGCCAGTGGTGAGGGCACAGGTGCATGAGCCCTGTGCCCCTACAGTACCCAGGCCCATTCCTGGGCACTGTAAGTGCAGGGCTGCCATTCCGAGTATATGGTGCTGGGAGGTCGTCAGCACGTACTCCACAGCACCATGATGGCTGCACTGAAGACTGAGAAGTTTGGTATCAAACTCCTCAGCACAGTAAACCCACACTGATGCCAGTGTGGGATTTACTGTAAAATGCACGTCAGAGGGCAACTTAGAGTTACCCCCTGAACCTAACCTACAATCCACGTCTTGTCTGAGGGGCTGCCTAGGCTGCCACACAGCAGACATGTTGCTGGACCCCTGGGTAGAGAGCCATCCGCTCTCCCGGGCCTGCAACAATGCACGTCCTGGGTGAGGTGCTAGGCCCCCTCCCCTGGATGGGCAGGGGAAGCTTCAAAGGCATTCCGCCTTTGTGAGCTTCCCCAGACCACTTGCTGTACTCAGCAACTGGTCCCCACCGGCTCCTCCCCCATCCTGGTGGGAAGACTGGAGGGAAACACCAAGGGAGGAAAGGGGGTGTGCCACCCTCTGCCAACCCCACCCCTCAGGTGGGGGAGGCGAGGTGAAGCACATCTCCGGGCTCTCGCCATCTTGAAGATGGGGAGCCCTGCCCAATCAGGACTAGGCTCCTGCCCCCTCCCACAGGAGAGTGGCAGGATAGGGGGTGTACCCACCCCAGGGCAGGGACCCATTGGTCCCTGCCCTTTACCTACCTGTAACGCCCCTAAATCTAGTATTTAGGGGCACCCTGAACCTTCCTTCCTTAGATTCCCGCAACCTAAGAAGAAAAAGGACGAAAGAAGACGCCCAGCAGAGGAGACTGCAGAGAACAACTGACTTGGCCCCAGCCCTACCGGCCCGTCTGCAGTTTCCAGAGATCCTGCGCCAAAAATAAGTCTTGTCCTGCAGCCAGCGACCTCCAGAACCCCAGGGAGGACTGACTGCCTTCAACAAAGACCGGATCTCCTGTGAACAGCAGCTCTGTTCAAAAGAAACACCAAACAAAGACTCCGAGCCTGCTGAGGAGAAAGAAACCCGACGCCTGGAACCACCACTGCACCCGTCGCCTACAGCCCCGAGTTCAAGTGGCCCACCGGTCCCAGCGAGGTCCCCCAGCTCTCCAGAGTCCGGAGTCCACCGTGGGTTGCCCCTCCAGGACTCCCCGACGTCGCCTGCAGCCTCTGCCACGGAGAACCCCCAACCGCGAGTGGCCCGGTAAGGTGAAATCCGACCTCAAAAGACACCCCCTGCATCCAGACGCCCTGCGCCCTGGAGAAAGGAACCCGAGGTGCACCTACGTCCCCGAGCCCTCCAACTTACCTGCCCAGCTGTTGGTTCCTCCTGGAAGTCTTCCTGGACCGAGCCTGCAGCTGAAAACCAAAACCGAAAATTTCCATTGAAATCAACAGGGCACCCGACCTCAAAACAGCACTCTGCACCCGGCCGCCCTAGTGCCGCTGAGGGTGCCTCTTTGGTGCTAACTTGGTCCCCAACGTGCCCTGAGCTTAACCCTAGGAGCTTTGCTCCCACAACCCCGTGGCCTGCTTGCCAGCCGCCACCAACCGGAGTCCCCCTATCCTCCATAGGATAACATTGGGCCTCAACACTCTGCACCCGGCCGCCCTAGTGCCGCTGAGGGTGCAACAACAGTGCATCACTGACCCTGGGAGACCCCTGAGTCTAACCCCAGAACCCTAACTCAAAAGACCGATTACTTACCTCGAGACCGATAACTCATTTTTCCTCATAGGATAACATGGACACTTTTTCTTCCAAAAAGTTTCTAAGTGTCGACTTTTGAAATACAAGAATATTCTTTAAAAATCGTACAGACTACCAAAACGTAATTACTTACCTGTTTTAAGTAAATGTCCCAGGGCTGAACCTAGGAGTCCAGCACTGGATTACAAAAGTAACGTTAAAAGTAACTTACCGGCGAATTGAATTTTCTTACATAGGGATCCATTGACTGGTTTTCTGTGAAATTTCTTCTAAGTGTCCACTTTTGAAATACCAAAATATTGCTTAAAAATCACAACAGTAACGAATTCCAAATTACTCACCTACTATCAGGAGAGACCTCAGTACTGCATCTTTTAGTCCAGTACCGACCATGAAAAGTAATTTTTACCGTACTTACCAGTAACTGGAAATTCCTCTCATAGGATATCATTGCCTGCTTTTTGTTGAAAAAGTTTCTAAGTGTCGATTTCTGAATCATACAAATATTCTTTAAAAATCGTACAAACTACAAAAACGTAATTACTTACCTGTTTTAAGTAAATGTCCCAGTGCTGAACCTAGGAGTCCAGCACTGGATTACAAAAAGTAACGTAAACATACTTTGCTTGCAAACTGTATTTCCTTCCCTAGGATAACATTGGTAATTTTACCCAGAAAAGTTTCTAAGTGTCAACTTTTGAAATACAGTAATATTCCTCAAAAATCACTACCATAACCAAAACGCTTTTTCTCACCTGTTTACAGGAAGTGTCCCGAGGACTGAATCCAAGATCCAGTCCCGTGGTTAGAAAAGTAATCCAAAAAGTAATCTATTGCATTTAACCAGAAATTTCCATTGAGCTCAATGTATAATTGTGTTTAAAATTGTGTTGCATATTGCAACAACTGTAACTATTGCATTCAAAAGTCTATTGCCAATTGAACAGTAGTTAACTAAAGCATCTCATTCTGAGAAAGTATATTTTGACACCCATTGTTGGTTCTAAAATAAAAACAACTATATTTTTATATACAAACCATTGGCCTAGAGTTCAGTTCTTGAGTGTGTGGCTTCATTTGCTGACTGAGTGTGTACAACAAATGCTTTACACTGTCCTTCTGATACTGCCTTACTGCTCGACCAAGCTACCACTTTAGAGAGTAAGGTTATATCTAACTCAGCCTCTGCCAAACCTCTGGGGACTGTGGACTCTGTGCACACTGAACCTTACTTTGGTGCAGTATATACAGAGCCACTTTCTTACATTGGTGGATCAGCGGTGGGATACAAACTTGCATTGTTGGACTACTTGGTTACCATCTGATCACACGACAGAACTCTTAAATTGCCTTTAGAATTCTGATTTTTTCAAATTGGCATTTTTACCAAATTACTAAAAGTCTTGTTAGGGCCTTGCTTAAGTCCCTTTAAAATTGTAGAAAATAAAAGTCACTATAGTCAAGGGTAGAGGGTTAGAACTTTTTGTTAGAATGTCTCAAGAAAACAACCCAGCTATTAGTGAAAATAATAATGACATACAGGACATGGTTGAGGAGCTCGACCTCACTCCTTATCTTCATTTGTCTTTCAAAGAGATAAGGTCCTTATGTAAACTGAAAAATATACCAATGGGCCAGCATCCAACCAAACAAGGGCTCCAGGAGCTCCTGGCTGAGTATGCTAAGGCCCACCCCTCTGAGGCATGGTGATGACCACGCAGAGGAGGAAAGGAGTGAGGAGGATGGGGATGGTAACCCACCTCCACCACTTCCTAGGGGAAGACAGGGTCACTGCACCCTTATTTCCAAGAGTAAACCTCTGGGGACCTAGGGGCCACCTAGGTGGTTCAGGTCCCAGAGAGGACACTGAGGATAGCCTTAGTGAGGAGGACCACCTTTTAGCAAGGTTGGCCAAAGACTGGACCTAGAGACCAGACTCCTGGCTCTAGAGAAGGAAAGACAGGAGATGGGTTTAGCACCCATCAATGGTGGCAACAATACTAAAACTAAGGATAGGGAGGAAACTTCTGATCCTAAAATCCCCAAAGGGATTGTCCCTAAATTTGAGGAAGGTGATGACATCACTCAAATGGTTCACAGCCTTTGAGAGGGCTTGTGAAATAAGAAAAGTAAAGAAACCTCTCTGGGGGCACTCCTGTGGGAACTGTTCTCTGGTAACTGCAGAGACAGGCTTCTGACCCTCTCTGGGCCAGATGCAGGGTCCTATGACCTCATGAAGAATACTCTGATTGAGGGATTTGGGCTCACTACTGAGGAGTATAGAATTAGATTCAGGGGGCTCACAAAACCCAGACCCAGTCCTGGATTGACTTCGTAGACTACTCAGTAAAGACACTGGATGGTTGGTTAGCTGGACATAATGTGCAGGATTTTCCTGGACTTTACAATTTGTTTATGAAGGAACACATACTAAGTAATTGCACAAACGAAAAGTTGCATCAGCATTTGGTAGACCTAGGTCTAATTTCTCCCCAAGAATTGGGAAAGAAGGCAGACCACTGGGTCAGAACAAGGGTAACTAGGACATCCACTGGGGGTGACCAAAGAAAGGGTCACAAAGCCTCCCCAGAAGAAAGATAGTGAACCCCTTAAGGATAAAAGTAAGGAGTCCCAGGCAGCCCCCAAAAACCTGCCCAGGAGGGTGGGCCCAAAGACACCTCACAAACTAAACCAGGGTACCAAGGTAAGAATTGGGATCCCAACAGAATATGGTGTCACAACTGTCAGAAGTCAGGACACCACACCAAGGACCCTAGCTGTCCTAAAAACAAGATCCCTAGTACAGCCCCAGGGGTGACTAGTGTAGCCCCAGGAGTTGCCAGTGTAGCTCTGGAGGAAGGGTCCTCAGATGAGGAAGTCCTCCTAGCTTTCAACTGGAAAATGGGCCCAAGAGGTAAGCTGGAGATCCCAGAGGGGAGTAGACACTTCCACCGCCTACTGGTGAATGGAATCCCAGCCACTGCCCTGAGAGATACCTGTGCCAGTCACACTGTGGTGCATGACAGGTTGGTACTCCCACACCAGTATGTCCCAGGGGAATCAAGGAGAGTAAGGGCTGTCCCAGGGGAAGTCACTGTTAGGCCTGTGGCTGTAGTGCCCCTAGTCATAGCTGGGTCCCTTAGATGGAGAAAGGTGGTAGTCAGTAAAGACCTCCCCCTTGATTGTCTCCCTGGGGAATGACCACTTAGAGGTGGACCTGAGCCAAAGAGAGGCACTGGCCCAATGCCAGGCCTCACCCAAGAAACCTGGGGGGCTCAACCTGCAGTCAGTGCAGCTGAGCCCCAAAAGAGTAAAAAGGAACAGGGTAGAAAGGTGGGCAACTGTTAGCCACAGTCCCAGAGGGCCAGGGAGATTCTATCCCAGTGAGGGAAAACTCCAGAAGTGGCCCTGGTAAAGCCCCCTAGCCAACAAGAAGACCTGACTAGTCAGGCAACTGTCCAGCCTGAGTTGGTGGCTCCTCAGCCGGCAGAACAAAGGGTGGAGGAAGGGTGCTCACTACAAAGTTTAGTGACCCCCCACCCTAAAGCAACAGAGCAGACAGCCAGGACCCAAAGAGACCTGTAAGATAGCCCCTTCACTTGCCAGACAGGAGCTAAAGGTGTGGTTCTGGGCACTGACAGCTGTCAGCAGCCTCTGCTGGGTGTTAGCCTTCATGGCAGCCCTATCCTTGGCATGGTGGCCTAACCCCTGCCAAATAACAAGCTAGGCCCCCTGACCCTATTGGTCATGGTGGGGTTGCTCAAACTGTGGGTGACCTCTGTGGGTAAGCTGGGCTTTGCCCTGGCTAAGTTAGGACTTTGCAGAGGTGGGCACCTCTGAACCCAAACTTAAAAGATGGGGTGAAGACACTAAAGAGCAAGGAGAGGAGCTTTGGGAATTAGGTCCTGAAACTGATGAGGTAGGCCAGCTCCCCAAAGGGACTGACCTGGACAGAAGGATATAAGGCGGAGTAGGCCCTGCAACTTTCAAACCACTTCCCCAACTCTTCCTCGCCTGAAAGACTAGACAGGCTCTCCCAGCGTTGGCTGAGTCTCCTGGCCTTTGGGCTGGGGGGCTTGTGTAGGAAAGTGGGTTTCTGTTGCAGTAACCCCCACTTTTTGCCTGATAACTGATGCACTTTTCCTTGGTGTGCCCTGGATCCCTGCCAATCAGGTACCCAGGGCCTGTGTTCCTTCCCTAAAAACTGTACTCAGCCTAAGCCCAATTGGCATCTCTGGCCACAGGTAAGCCCCCTGGTAAATGGTACCCTAGGTACCCAGGGCACTGTGACCAGAGGAAGACCCTAAGGGCTGCAGCACTTATTGTGCCACCCTTAGAGGCCCTGTACCCTGACACACACACACTGCCCTTGCAGGCTGAGTGTCTTGGTGCAGAACAAAACAGAGAGTCTGACATGGCACACATCCCTGTGTGCCATGCCCACAAACACACTGCCCTGGCATACCTCAGTCACCCCTCTAGCTGGGTGCCCTATGCCAGTGGTGAGGGCACAGGTGCATGAGCCCTGTGCCCCTACAGTACCCAGGCCCATTCCTGGGCACTGTAGAGTGCAGGGCTGCCATTCCGAGTATATGGTGCTGGGAGGTCGTCAGCACGTACTCCACAGCACCATGATGGCTGCACTGAAGACTGAGAAGTTTGGTATCAAACTCCTCAGCACAGTAAACCCACACTGATGCCAGTGTGGGATTTACTGTAAAATGCACGTCAGAGGGCAACTTAGAGTTACCCCTGAACCTAACCTACAATCCACGTCTTGTCTGAGGGGCTGCCTAGGCTGCCACACAGCAGACATGTTGCTGGACCCCTGGGCAGAGAGCCATCCGCTCTCCCGGGCCTGCAACAATGCACGTCCTGGGTGAGGTGCTAGGCCCCTCCCCCTGGATGGGCAGGGGGAAGCTTCAAAGGCATTCCGCCTTGTGAGCTTCCCAGACCACTTGCTGTACTCAGCAACTGGTCCCCACCGGTTCCTCCCCCATCCTGGTGGGAAGACTGGAGGGAAACACCAAGGGAGGAAGGGGGTGTGCCACCCTCTGCCAACCCCACCCCTCAGGTGGGGGAGGCGAGTGAAGCACATCTCCGGGCTCTCGCCATCTTGAAGATGGGGAGCCCTGCCCAATCAGGACTAGGCTCCTGCCCCCTCCCACAGGAGAGTGGCAGGATAGGGGTGTACCTACCCCAGGGCAGGGACCCATTGGTCCCTGCCCTTTACTCTACCTGTAACGCCCCTAAATCTAGTATTTAGGGGCACCCTGAACCTTCCTTCCTTAGATTCCCGCAACCTAAGAAGAAAAAGGACGAAAGAAGACGCCCAGCAGAGGAGACTGCAGAGAACAACTGACTTGGCCCCAGCCCTACCGGCCCGTCTGCAGTTTCCAGAGATCCTGCGCCAAAATAGTCTTGTCCTGCAGCCAGCGACCTCAGAACCCCAGGGAGGACTGACTGCCTTCAACAAAGACCGGATCTCCTGTGAACAGCAGCTCTGTTCAAAAGAAACACCAAACAAAGACTCCGAGCCTGCTGAGGAGAAAGAAACCCGACGCCTGGAACCACCACTGCACCCGTCGCCTACAGCCCGAGTTCAAGTGGCCCACCGGTCCCAGCGAGGTCCCCCAGCTCTCCAGAGTCCGAGTCCACCGTGGGTTGCCCCTCCAGGACTCCCCGACGTCGCCTGCAGCCTCTGCACGGAGAACCCCCAACCGCGAGTGGCCCGGTAAGGTGAAATCCGACCTCAAAGACACCCCCTGCATCCAGACGCCCTGCGCCCTGGAGAAAGGAACCCGAGGTGCACCTACGTCCCCGAGCCCTCCAACTTACCTGCCCAGCTGTTGGTTCCTCCTGGAAGTCTTCCTGGACCGAGCCTGCAGCTGAAAACCAAAACCGAAAATTTCCATTGAAATCAACAGGGCACCCGACCTCAAAACAGCACTCTGCACCCGGCCGCCCTAGTGCCGCTGAGGGTGCCTCTTTGGTGCTAACTTGGTCCCCAACGTGCCCTGAGCTTAACCCTAGGAGCTTTGCTCCCACAACCCCGTGGCCTGCTTGCCAGCCGCCACCAACCGGAGTCCCCCTATCCTCCATAGGATAACATTGGGCCTCAACACTCTGCACCCGGCCGCCTAGTGCCGCTGAGGGTGCAACAACAGTGCATCACTGACCCTGGGAGACCCCTGAGTCTAACCCCAGAACCCTAACTCAAAAGACCGATTACTTACCTCGAGACCGATAACTCATTTTTCCTCATAGGATAACATGGACACTTTTTCTTCCAAAAGTTTCTAAGTGTCGACTCTTGAAAAACAAGAATATTCTTTAAAAATCGTACAGACTACCAAAACGTAATTACTTACCTGTTTTAAGTAAATGTCCCAGGGCTGAACCTAGGAGTCCAGCACTGGATTACAAAGTAAAGTAACGTTAAAAGTAACTTACCGGCGAATTGAATTTTCTTACATAGGGATCCATTGACTGGTTTTCTGTGAAATTTCTTCTAAGTGTCCACTCTTGAAATACCAAAATATTGCTTAAAAATCACAACAGTAACGAATTCCAAATTACTCACCTACTATCAGGAGAGACCTCAGTACTGCATCTTTTAGTCCAGTACCGACCATGAAAAGTAATTTTTACCGTATTTACCAGTAACTGGAAATTCCTCTCATAGGATATCATTGCCTGCTTTTTGTTGAAAAAGCTTCTAAGTGTCGATTTCTGAATCATACAAATATTCTTTAAAAATCGTACAAACTACAAAAACGTAATTACTTACCTGTTTTAAGTAATATCCCAGTGCTGAACCTAGGAGTCCAGCACTGGATTACAAAAGTAACGTAAACATACTTTTGCTTGCAAACTGTATTTCCTTCCCTAGGATAACATTGGTAATTTTACCCAGAAAAGTTTCTAAGTGTCAACTTTTGAAATACAGTAATATTCCTCAAAAATCACTACCATAACCAAAACGCTTTTTCTCACCTGTTTACAGGAGTGTCCCGGGACTGGAATCCAAGATCCAGTCCCGTGGTTAGAAAAGTAATCCAAAAAGTAATCTATTGCATTTAACCAGAAATTTCCATTGAGCTCAATGTATAATTGTGTTTAAAATTGTGTTGCATATTGCAACAACTGTAACTCATTGCATTCAAAAGTCTATTGCCAATTGAACAGTAGTTAACTAAAGCATCTCATTCTGAGAAAGTATATTTTGACACCCATTGTTGGTTCTAAAATAAAACAACTATATTTTTATATACAAACCATTGGCCTAGAGTTCAGTTCTTGAGTGTGTGGCTTCATTTGCTGACTGAGTGTGTACAACAAATGCTTTACACTGTCCTCTGATACTGCCTTACTGCTCGACCAAGCTACCACTTTAGAGAGTAAGGTTATATCTAACTTTAGCCTCTGCCAAACCTCTGGGGACTGTGGACTCTGTGCACACTGAACCTTACTTTGGTGCAGTATATACAGAGCCACTTTCTTACAAGCCATTATGGTGCTGTGGAGTTCGTTTTGACAAACTCCCAGCACCATATACTCTTAATGGCAGCACTGCACTTACAATGTCCAAGAATGGACTTAGACACTGTAGGGGTACAGGGCTCATGCACCTGTAACCTCACCACTGGTATAGTGCACCCAGCTAGAGGGGAGACTGATCTATGCCAGGGCAGTGGGTTGTAGGCATGGCATACAGGGATGTGTGCCATGTAGACTCTTCACTTTGTTCTGCACTACAACACGCAGCCTGCAAAGGCAGTGTGTGAGTGTAAAGGTACAGGGCCTCTAAGGGTGGCACAATAAGTGCTGCAGCCCTTAGAGGCCTTCTCTGGTCACAGTGCCCTGGGTACCTGTGGTACCGTTTACCAGGGGCTGACCTGTGGCCAGAGATGCCAATTGGGTTTAGTTTTGGGGAAAGAACACAGGCCCTGGGAACCTGATTGGCAGGGACCCAGGGCACACCAAGTAAAAGTGCATCAGTAGTCTGGCAAAAAGTGGGGGGGGGTTACTGCAACAGAAACCCACTTTCCTACACGAGGGAAGACAGGACCTGAGCTAATGTCAACATTTTGAACTTCACCTTCCGGAGGAAGTGGTTGACGTCCCTGAGATCAAAGATAGGACGCAGGCCTTTGTCCTTCTTGGGTACCAGGAAGTAGTGGGTGTAACAACCATGACCTACTTTTGGGACAGGGACTCGCTCGATAGCTCCCTTGGCCAAGAGAGTCGTAACTTCCTGATGGAGAAGGGCCAAGTGATCCTCCGACATGCAATGGAGTGTTGGTGGCATGGAGGGAGGGGTAGTCTCGAAGGGGAGGGAGTAGCCCCTTCGGACTATCTGCAAAACCCACCTGTCCGACGTGATGTGCCAGTGGGAGAGGTGATGGCGGATCCTGTCGGCCACTGGTGGCCCTGAAAGGTCGGACTAGGAAGGTTTGGAGGCTGCTGCAGAAGGGGCACTGGTGGACTGGCCCGCCCGCCGGCCCCCAGACCCACGGCGCTGGGTCCCATGTCCCCGGCCGCGCAGAGGCTGGGTAGCTTGCGCCGGCCTGTGGTCCTGGGTGGAACGTGGTGGGACACCCCTTCCGTAGCCACGAAAGGGCGAAAGGCAGACTGCATGGGGCGAGAGGTGGCAGCAAGGCCCAAGGATCTGGCCGTAGCTCTAGAGTACTTGAAGCGCTCAGGCACATTGTCCGCCTTGTCGCCAAACAGGCGACGGCCATCAAAGGGCATGTCCTAAAGGGTCGATTGGACATCCCCGGAGAAGCCAGTGGACCTCAGCCAGGCATAGCGCCTCAAGGCTACGGACGTAGAAATCGTTCTACCCAGCGGTATCTAGCCCACATCGAATGGCGAACTTTGCTGCATCTCTACCCTCTGCGACCACACTGGAGAGTACGGCACGGGCCTCCTCCGGGCACTGTGGGGCAGCACTTGCGCAATCGTGTCCCACACAGAGTGGGTGTACCGACCCAAGAGACATGCGGTGTTCACCGACCACAGTCCTAAGCTGGCAGAAGAAAACATCTTTCCAAGATAATCCAGCTTTTTGGATTCCCTATCTGGGGGAGCAGTAGGGAACGTGCCTTTGGATGTTGAGGCTTGGACCACCAAGCTCTCAGCGGAAGGGTGTTGGGAGAGGAAAATTAGGTCGCCCGGGGCCAGGCAGTGGCGTCGGGCAATCATCCTATCCACAGGAGCCCCTGTGCTGGGCTTGGACCAAGTGCCCAGAAGGATGTCTGTGAGGGCCTCATTGAACGGCAGCAGGGGCTCCGTAGAGGCCGCTGCCGGCAGAAGCACCTCAGTCAGGAGGTTAGTCCCGACTGCCACCGTAGGAAGCTCAAGGCCCAAGGCCTCAGCCGCCCTATGCAACACCACAGCGTAGGAGGCTCCCTCCTCCGTTTCCACGGTAGGGGGAGAAAGCATACCAAGGTCTGGAGAGGTATCCAGACCACTGACCTCACCAAACTCCTCTCTCCAGTCCGGCTCTTCATCTGCCAGATGGTCAGCAGACCCTCCTCTGGCTGCCACTCGGGGCGTTAAGGAATGCCAGAGTAGAACAATGGTACAAAAGTACTGGTCGGCGCTGGTACCGGTGTCGGTTGACGCCGGTCCGGCTCCGTGTCCAAGTCGAGGGGGAGACCGGGGTCGACGCCAGCCGGGAACACAACTGGCGGAGGTGGCAGAGGCGTCAGAGCAATCTGTGCTGGGGGAGGTGTTGTGAGGTCGGCCGGCACCGATCCGGATCCAGGCCTGGATCCCTGGGGGCCCTGCAGCACCGAGGCTGGCGCCACCGGCATCGAAGGCCTAGAGCCCCCAGCCGAGTCTGCGGGGCCCGAAGGTGCACCAGCGGAGTCGGGCTGCCCAAAGATTGAGTGGAGGGCTTTGTAAAATGCACGAAGCTGGGCAGGGGACGCTCCAGCTCCCGGGAAGGGAGGGAAGCTCTGAGCCGTCCCAGTAGGCTTCGCGGGCGGAGCCACAGGACGACGACCTTCCACATCCCGGGTTGCGTCAGCCGAGGAAAAGGCGAAGAGAGACGGTGCTTCGCTTTCTTCTTGTGCTTCGACTTACCCGAAGATGAAGACTTCGAGGAGGAATGGTGGTGGTGACTCCGCGACCGGTCCCGCGACCTCCCTCTCGAGCGGCGCGGAGCGGACTGCCGGGCCTCCAGAAGCTTTCGGGACCACTCCCGCAAAGACTTCGGGTTCATGGCCAGACAGTCGGAGCACAACTTCAGGTCGTTCCCCAGGCACCAGAGGCACACCAGCTGCAGGTCCATGACTGACATCAACTTGTGACAGGAGTCACAAGGCTTGAAGCCGGTCTGACAATGGGACATCCCTACGTTCACCAGGAGTCGAACAACTCGAAAAAGATGTTGACAAAAGTAGAAAAAAATGACTAAGGGTATCGCTCTCTCCGGATCTGCGCTGGCTGGTGCAGAAAAAGAAAGAACTGACGTCAGCGCACAGGGGCTACCAATTTCTTTACCAAGATTATTTTGAACATTTAAATCTCTTTCAAGTGTTCTTTTTTTCCTGAAAGAGACTATTAGTTATAGATTCCTTACCTTAGAATTACCCCCAGGCGTCAGACTGGATACGGAAAGTTTTTTCGTCAGCAGTACCTCTGCCCGTCGGAAGGTGGCGTCGGTCAGCTCCGCGTCGGTCGTTGGCGTCGTGGTCGCCGAGATGACATCGCGGTAGCTATTTAGACGACGCCGCGCGCTGACGTCAGTTCTGTACACGACTTTCCGCGCCAGAAACGCAGAGCCATACAAGACACTGACCACTGGTGCACAAAACTAGGGCCCTGAAAGGATATCCTTAACCCTAGAAATCAGTTCGCAGAACGGGAGGATGGGTGGGGCGGTAAGGAATCTATAACTAACTAATGTTTCTTACAGATATATCGTTACCGAAGGTAAGTAACTTGTTCGTCTGAAAGAAACACGTTAGTTATAGATTCCTTACCTTAGAATAGATACCCCAGCAATACCAACCCCGGTGGTGGGTCTGCGAACCAAGATCACACTAGAAAGTCCTGGAGAACAGAACGGCCAAAGAAGCCGTCTCTCCGGACTTGGCTGTCCAGACAGTAGTGTTTCGTAAACGTGTGCAGTGATGCCCACGTAGCTGCCTGACAGATGTCATGTAGAGGAACTCCTCGTCCTAAGGCAATAGTGGCTGCCGTCGCCCTGGTGGAATCGGTGCGTAGCCCACAGGAGGCTCGTTTTTAGCCAGAGAATAGCATGTTTTGATACACAAAACGACCCATCGAGAAATGGTTCGCTTGTGTACGGCCCGACCTTTCTTGGCACCCACGTAGCCAACAAAGAGTTGGTCATCCACCCGGAACTGCTTTGTGCGATCCAGATAGAACGAAAGCGGACGTTTTGGGTCTAGACGGTGGAGCCTCTCTTCCTCTTTCGAAGGATGCGGAGGCGGAAAGAAGGTGGGCAAAGTGATGGTCTGCCCGATGTGAAAGGCAGTGACAACCTTAGGCAGGAAGGATGGACGAGTCCTGAGAACTACCTTGTCCGGATGAACAGACAGGAAAGGAGGCTTGGAGGAAAGAGCCTGGAGCTCACTCACTCTACTGGCAGATGTGATGGCTACCAGGAAAGCAGTTTTAAGTGTCGGAAGCCTCAAAGGACAGTTGTGAAGCGGCTCAAAGGAAGCGCACATTAAATAGGTTAAGACTAGATTCAAGTCCCACTGAGGCATAACGAAGGGAATAGGAGGAAAGAGATGAGTTATGCCTTTCAAGAAATGATTAACCACCGGGGACTTGAAAAGAGAGGGCTGATCTGGAAGCCGAAGGCAGGCAGAGATGGCCGAAAGATAGCCCTTGATATTGCCCAGAGCAGAGCCCTGCAGGGCTAAAGAAAGAAGAAACAAGAGAACCTCAGAAAGAGGGGCAGAAAGGGGATCCACAGCCTTTGCTGTGCACCATGCCACAAACTTGTTCCACCGGCAGGCGTATACAGTCTTAGTGGAGGGACGCCTGGCTGCCAAGATTACATCACAAACTTCAGGAGGCCAGTCAAAAGACGTCAACTGCCGCCGCTCAATCTCCACGCAAGGAAGTGGAGGCTGGACAGGTTCAGGTGGAGGACCGTCCCCTGTTGCTGGGACAGAAGATCCTTAGGAAGAGGCAGATGGGTCGGAGGATCGATGGCCATGTCGAGCAGCTCGGGATACCAGACTCTTTGTGCCCAATCCGGAGCCACAAGGATGACTTGGGCCTGGTCGCGCGGGATCTTCGTCAGCACTCTGGGCAGAAGTGGTATAGGTGGAAAGGCGTACAACAGACCGCAACTCCACTCGCGACGAAAAGCGTCGCCTAGCGAGTGCCGCCTTGGAAATTCCAACGCGCAGAATTACTGACATTGCGCGTTCTCTTCGGTGGCGAATAGATCTAACCAAGGCTTTCCCCACTGTCGAAAGAGACCTTGCACCACCTCCGAGTGAGGACGCCATTCGTGATCCATCATGCAC
Organism: Calotriton arnoldi; assembly: GCA_963921515.1. Classification (NCBI taxonomy): domain Eukaryota; kingdom Metazoa; phylum Chordata; class Amphibia; order Caudata; family Salamandridae; genus Calotriton; species Calotriton arnoldi. The sequence continues at coordinate 2,467,121 of CAWUFW010000080.1, read as the reverse complement.
CTGCGGCTGAGTTTGTCCGCCCTGGCATTCAGGGAACCTGCCAGGTGTTGAATCACCAGGGATATGCCCTGATGTTCCAGCCATGTCCAGAGGCGGAGGGCCTCCTGACATAGGGTCCACGACCCATCCTGCCCAGTTTGTTGCAGTACCACATGGCGGTGGTGTTGTCCGTGAACACCTGCACTACTCTTCCCCAGACAGAGGGAAGGAATGCTTTGAGTGCAAGACGAATCGCCCGAAGCTCAGGAAGGTTGATGTGGAGCCCGGACTCCGCCGGAGACCAGAGGCCTCTGATCTCCGCTTCTCCCATGTGGCCGCCCCATCCCAGAAGGGATGCGTCTGTCACCACTGTGTGCTCTGGTTGGGGAAGGGAGAGGGATCTGCCGTTGACCCAATCCTTGTTCGTGAGCCACCACTGCAACTGTCGAGCAGTGCCCTCCGAGATCTGGACGCAATCTGACAGATTCCCCTGATGCTGCGCCCACTGGAACTTCTGGTCCCACTGCAGAGCCCGCATATGTCACCTGGCATCATCGACCAGCAGGATGCAGGAGGCCATGAGGCCCAGCAGCCTCAGGGTCATCCGGACCGAAACCCGGGATAGAGGCTGAAAGATCGGAATCATAGCCCGAATATCCCAGACTCGCTGCTCGGGAGGATAAACCCGAACCCGCGTCGTGTCCAGAACCGCTCAGATGAAGAGGAGCTTCTGAGAGGTAATCAGGTGCGACTTCGGCACATTGATGGAGAACCACAGCGAATGCAGGAGGTCGGCCGTAGTCTGGAGGTGGAAGACGACAGCATGGGGCAAGCCCGCCTTCAACAGCCAGTCGTCGAGATAGGGGAAGTCTGGAACCCCTGATTTGCGCAGATGAGCTGCGACCACCGCCATCACTTTCGTGAACACCCGAGGGGCGCTGGTAAGGCCGAAGGGGAGCACGGTAAACTGAAAGTGCTCGTGGCCTACTATGAACCGCAGGTAACGACGGTGGGCCGGCAGGACGGGGATGTGAAAGTAAGCGGCCTGCAAGTCCAACGCTACCATCCAGTCTCCAGGGTCGAGGGCAGACAAGACCTGAGCGATCGTCAACATCTTGAACTTCTTCCGGAGGATGCGGTTGACGTTCCTTAGATGCAAGATAGGACACAGGCCCTTGTCCTTCTTGGGTACCAGTAAGTAGTGGGAATAACAACCAAGACCTACTTCTGGGGCAGGAACGTGCTTGATGGCTCCCTTGGCCAAGAGAGCCGAAACTTCCTGTTGGAGAAGGCCCAGGTGATCCTCCGACATGCAGTGGTATTGAGGTGGCATGGCTGGAGGGGTAGTCTCGAAGGGGAGGGAGTAGCCCCTTCGGACTATTAGCAAACCCCACCTGTCTGACGCGATGGTGCGCCAGTGAGGGAGGTGATGGCGGATCCTGCCGCCCACTGGCGTTTGATGGGCCTGAAAAGTCGGACTAGGAGGGTTTGGAGGCTGCTGCAGAGGGGGGGCTGGTGGACTGGCCCGCCCGCTGGCCCCCTGAACCACGGCGTTGGTTCCCACGTCCCCGGCCGCACGAAGGTTGGGAAGCTACTGCGGCCTGTGGCTCTGCGCGGGACGTAGTGGGGCACCCCTTCCGTGGCCACGAAAGGGGCAAAATGCAGACTGCGCTGGGCGGCTGGAGAGGCCCAAGGACTTGGCCTTAGCTGGTGAGTCCTTGAAACGCTCAAGAGCGTTGTCCGCTTTGTCGCCAAAAAGGCGACGCCCATCAAAGGGCATGTCCATCAAGGTGTTCTGGACATCCCCCAAAAAGCCAGTCGATCTAATCCAGGCGTAGCGACGAAGCGCTACTGACGTTGAAATTGTCCTACCCAGAGAGTCGGCGGTATCCAGTCCACAACGGATGGTAAACTTCGCCGCATCCCTCCTGGCGGCGACAGCCTGGGAGAGCACTGTCCGGGCCTCCTCCGGACACTGAGGCAGCACCTGCGCAACCGTATCCCACACAGAGTGGGAATAACGGCCCAAGTGACATGCAGTGTTTACCGACCGCAGTCCTAAGCTGGCGGAAGAGAACATTTTCTTCCCAAGATGGTCCAGCTTCTTGGATTCCCTTTCCGGGGGAGCGGAAGGGAGTGCGCTCTTGGAAGCAGAGGCCTGGACCACCAAGCTCTCCGGGGTGGGGTGTTGGGAGAGGAAAGTGGGGTCGCCCGGAGCCGGGCAATCATCCTGTCCACGGGAGCCCCCGTGTTGGGTCTGGACCACATACCCAAAAGGACGTCGGTGAGGGCTTCATTAAATGGCAGCAGGGGCTCCGAAGAGCTCGCAGCCGGTTGAAGCACCTCCGTCAGGAGGTTAGTCCTGACCGCCACCGTAGGAAGCTCGAGGGCCTCGGCCGCCCTACGCAACACCACTGCGTATGACGCTCCCTCCTCCATAGCCACGGTAGGAGGAGACAACATGCCAAGGTCAGGAGAGGTGTCAAGACCACTGGCACCCCCCAGTTCTTCTCTCCAGTCCTGCTCAGACTCCAGCTGATCAGTTAAAGGGTCACCTGACCCCTCCCAGGCCTCCTCCTCAGGTTGCCAATCTGGCCGAAAAGGGACCCCAGGAGTGAACAGGGGCACAAAAACCCCACTCGGCGCCGGATCCGGCATCGGGCGACGCCGGTCCGGCTCCACATCGGGATGGAGGCCAGGGTAGACGCCGGCCGGGGACACGACCGGCGTCGGCTGCGGTGCCGGAGGAAGCGGCGCCGGTGGAGGTGTAATGAGGTCAACCAGCGCCGTTCCGGATCCAGGCATGGATCCAAGTGGGACCAGCAGCGCCGGAGAAGGCCTGGGCCCCCTACCAGAGTTCGCGGGGCCCAAAGGCGCGCAGGCGGGTTCGGGCCGCTTAAAGATGCGATGCATCGCCCCGTAAAAACTACGAAGTTGGGCAGGAGTCGCTCCGGGTCCCGGAAAGGCCAGAGTCGACTCGGAGCCGCGGGAGGGGCACCGCCCGCATCACTTGTCGCGTCAGCCGATCGACGGGGAGAAGTCGAAGAGCGACAATGCTTCTTCGACTTCTTTTTGTGCTTCGACTTACCCGACCCAGAGTGCGAAGACTTCGATGACTTGGACGAGTGGTGATGGCTCCGCGACCGGCCCCTCGACCTCCCTCGCAACCGGGACCTTGAACGGCACGGAGCTGACTGCCGGCGCTCAAGCAGCTTTCGGGACCACTCCCGCAAAGCTTTCGGAGCCATCGACCGGCAGTCGGAGCACGACTTGGGGTCGTGGTCGCGCTCCAGGCAAAGGAGGAACACGCGGTGCGGATCCGTAACCGACATCAGTCGGGTACAGGAACCGCAGGCCTTGAAACCGGGCATCCCTCGTGCACCAGGAGTCGTAGACTCAAGTCGCTCAAAAAAGTCAGTCAAAAAGTGACTGGAGGTACCGCTCTCTCCGGATCTGCGCTGGCTGGCGCGGAAAAAGAAAGAACTGACGTCAGCGCGCGAGGGCAGCGTCTAAGTAGCTACCGCGACGTCATCCCGGCGACCACGACGCCAACAACAGACGCGGAGCCGACCGACGCCACCTTCCGAAGCGCAGAGGTAATGCTGACGGAAATTTTTTCCGGATCCAGTCGGACGCCTGGGGGTAATTCTAAGGTAAGGAATCTATAACGAACGTGTTTCTTTCAGATCAAGAAGTTCTACAACACGATTCTGGCAAAATACCGATCCTTGCAGACTTCAGAGTCGATGCAATGATGCCTGGTGAACGTATCGAACGAAGGTCACATTGCAAACCAGCGGATATCAAGGACAGGAACATTTATGTACAATACAGAGGTAGAGACCTGTGTCCTGGTGAAGGTGTGTAGTGGATTTGATGCACAGCATGAACCAGTGGGAAATGGTCCACTTGCGAATTGCCTCGCCTTTCTTGGAACCAGCGCAAGGAAAAGTCAGTCAATCTGGTACTTGGGAGGTCTGAGCAATAGGGAAAACAGAAAAGGCCATGTGGATCCAGGTGAGACGGGCTCTCCTCCTAAAAGACGGATAGTTTGTCTGCGGAGTGCTACACTGACCTCTCTGAAGAGGGATAACCACCTTCAGCAGCTAGGAAGTGTCCCTGCTAAATCTCCACGCATGAAAACGGAACGTTGACAGGTTCGGGTGGAGAACCCTCCCCTGCTGCTGCAACAGAAGATCCTTCCAAAGAGGCAGCCTGATTTGAGGACCGATGACATGCTCAGTATACCAAACTCTGCGAGCCCAGGCCGGAGCCACAAGGATGACTTGGGCTCGATCGTGCCTGATCTTCTTGAGAACTCTGGGCAGGAGTGATACGGGTAGAAAGGTGTACAGGAGGCCTGAGCTCCACTCAAGATCAAGAGAGTCTCCGAGCAAGAGCCACCTTGGAAACTCCAGTGTGCAGAAGTGCTGACATTGCCACAGCTGGAGACGCGTAAACAGATCTAACCAAGGCTCTCCCCACAGCTTAAAGAGACCTTGCACCACCTCCGGATGGAGACGTCATTTGTGATCCGCTAGGCATCTTCAGCAGAGTTCATCCGCAATGGCATTCAGAGACCCCCGCCAGTTGTTGAACCAATAGCAATATGCCCAGATATTCCATCCATGTCCAGACACGCAGGACCTCTTGACAAAGGATTCAGGATCTCACCCTACCCTGTTTGTAGCAATACCACATGCCAGTGATGTTGTCTGTGTACACCTGCCCTAGACTTCCCTAGGAGGGTAGAAAGGCTTTCAATGACAGCCTGATTGCCCGGAGCTCCAGTAGGTTGATGTGGAGTCTGGATTCCACCAGAGACGAGACCTCTGATCTCCACCTCTCTCAGATGGCCACTGTAGGAAGCTGGCTCTGTATATACTATACCAAAGTGAGGTATAGTGTGCACAGAGTCCAGTGGATCCCCAAACGTAGGCAGAGGTAAAGTTAGATAGCACCTCACTCTCCATTTGTGGTAGTGTGGTCGAGCAGTAAGGCAGTATCAGAGGAGTGTTAAGCATTTGTTGTACACACTCAGTCAGCAAATGAATTCACACACTCAAAGACTGAACTTCAGACCAATTGTTTTTGTATAAAAATATTATTTTATTTATTTTATTTTCTAGAACCAAGCAAGCCTGGCACAGGTAAGCAATAAATACTTTACAGTAGTAATGCAATTGAAATAGTTTGAATGATAATTGCATATGCACTTTGGTTTGATTTACAGTATGGATGCAGAGAAATGCAATACTTAGTAAATGCAGTACATAGACTAGAATAGGCTTTTTAGTAAAATAGCAGGTAAGTAACTTTTGACATTACTAGGCTTACACAGAGTAGTATACCTAGATACTACTCTGGGACATTTCCTGAAAACATGTAAGTAAAATCGTTTTTGTTAGATTATGCAATTTTAAAGAATTTCTTTAGTTTTTCAAACACCACACTTAAAAACTTTTCACAGAAAAACAGTCAATGTTATCCTATGGAGGAAAATAGAGTTATAGGTTTTGAGGTAAGTATTTGGTAGTGGGAGTTGAGGTTCTGGGGGTAGACCCAGGGGTCCCCCAGTGTCAAGGATGCACTCTAATTACACACTCAGCGGCACTAGGGCGGCCGGGTGCAGAGTGCTGAGGCCCAATGTTATCCAAAGGGGATAGGGGGCCTCCGGCTAGTGGCTGCTGGCAAGCAGGCCACTTGGTTGTGGGAGCAAAGCTCCTGGACTTTAGCTCAGGGCAAATGGGGAAACAAAGTAGCACCAAAGGTGCACCCTCAGCGGCACTAGGGCGGCCGGGTGCAGGGTGCTGTTTCGACGTCGGGCGCCCTGTTTGAAATGGGGAACCTCCGGTTTGCAAAGGCACTGCAGGCTTGGGGACGAAGGTCTTCTGGGTGCAGCCACCACTTCGAGAGGTAAGTTGGGAAGTTAAGGGTAGGTTAGGCACCCTCGGTTTGGCCACCCAAGGCCGTGGGGCGTCGGGTGCAGGGGTGCCTTTTGGGGTTGGATCTTCTTACCAGCTCCTGGTTGCGGTTGGGGGGGGACCTTCTGGTATTAGACTGCAGGCGTCGGCTGGAGGCTTGAGGCAGGTCAGGGATCGCGGGTCAGGATCGCCGGGGTGACCTCGTGGTGTTTGCCCACTTTAGCTCAGGCCGTGGACGGCGGGTGCAGAGTGGGGCGGATGTGGTGTCCGGCCGGAGCCAGAGATGCAGATGAACAAATCCGGTGTTCACGGGAGACAGTCTTTGTAGTTGAAGGCAGGCAGGCAGGACCTCTGGGGTTTTCGAGGTTGCTGGCTGCAGGACACACCGGGATTTCGCAAGAGCGGGTTCGAGGGGGAGACAGGCCGGTAGGGCTGGGGCCAAGTCAGTGGGCGTCTTCCTCTTGTTAGCTGCTGCACGGCTGTTCGGTCCTTCTTCTTGTAGTTTCTTCTCGTCTGAGGAAGAAAGGTTCAGGGGTGCCCTAAATACTAGATTTAGGGGCGTTACAGGTAGGTAGAGGGCAGGGACCAATGGGTCCCTTCCCTGGGGTGGGTACACCCCATATTATGCCACCCTCCAGTGGGAGGGGGGCATGAGCCTGTCCCTGGTTGGCTCAGTCCCCCCATCTGCAAGATGGCGGGGACAGAGTTGTGCTTCACCTCGCCTCCCCCACCTGAGGGGTGGAGTTGGCAGAGGTGGGCACACCTTTTCCACACTTGTTTTTCCCGCCGGTTCTCCCGCCCAAAGTAGGGGTCAGAACCAGTGGGGACCAGTTGCTGATAGCAGCAAGTGGCCTGGGGAAGCTCACAAAGGCGGCAAGCCTTTGAAGCTTCCCCTTCGTGAACCCTGCCCATCCTGGGGGGAGGAGGCTTGGCACCTCGTCCCAGGATGTGCATTGTTTCAGGCCCCAGAGAGCAGCAGGCTCTCGACCCAGGGGTCCAGAAACATGTCTGGTGGTGGCAGCTGAAAGCAGCCACTCAGCCTGGACACTAGTGGTAGGTTAGTTTTCAGGGGGCATCTCTAAGATGCCCTCTGTGCATTTTTCATTAAATCCCACACTGGCATCAGTGTGGGTTTAATGTGCTGAGAAGTTTGGTACCAAACTTCAGTTTTCAGTGTAGCCATTATGGTGCTATGGAGTTCGTAATGACAAGTTCCCAGCACCATATACTCTTAATGGCAGCACTGCACTTACAATGTCTAAGAATGGATTTAGACACTGTAGGAGTACAGGGCTCATGCACCTGTTCCCTCACCGCTGGCATAGGGCACCCAGCTAGAGGGGTGACTGATCTATGTCAGGGCAGTGGGTTGTAGGCATGGCCCACAGAGGTGTGTGCCATGTCGACTCTTCACTTTGTTCTGCACCAAAACACACAGCCTGCAAAGGCAGTGTGTGTGTGTGTAAAGGGCCTCTAAGGGTGGCACAATAAGTGCTGCAGCCCTTAGAGGTCTTCCCTGGTCACAGTGCCCTGGGTACCATTTACCAGGGGCTGACCTGTGGCCACAGATGCCAATTGGGTTAGTTTTGGGGGAAGAACACAGGCCCTGGGAACCGATTGGCAGGGACCCAGGGCACATCAAGTAAAAGTGCATCAGTAGTCTAGCAAAAAGTGGGGGGTGGGAGGGGGTGTTACTGCAACAGGACCCACTTTCCTACAGCCACCCATTCCGTCTGATCTGATTGGGGAAGGGAGAGGGATCTGCCACTGACCCAATCGCGGTTCGTTTACAACCACTGCAGATCTTTTGCAGTTCCCTCCAAGATCTGGACTGTGTCGGAAAGATTTCCCTGATGCTGTCTCCACTGGAACTTTAGGGCCCACTGCAGAGCCTGCATATGTAGGGGGCATGCATCACAAGCAGGATGCAGGAAACTATTTTAAGACAGTGCTCATTTTGACATGGTCACTCCCACTTTTTGCCGTAGTACTGATGCTTTTCGACTGAAGGTGCACTGGCTCCCTGGTAACCAGGCCCCCAGTGCCTGTGCTCTTTTCCTTGAAACAAGATAAATGTCTAATTGTAACAACGGGCAAGGACTTTAGCTCCCCGGTCAGTCCCTAATAAATGGTACCCAGGGCATGGACATTAAAAAAGGCCCCTATGGAACGCAGCATATATTACGCCACCCTAAGGGACCCAGTCAAAAACTGCATGCAGAATTCCATTGCAGGACGCGTGGAATTGTGAAAACCATTTTGAAACCAGGACATGGCACACTCCCTGTGTGACATGCCAAAAGTACACTGCAAACACTATATGTAAGTCACCCCTACAGCAGGCCTTATTGCCCTAAGGTAGGGTGCATTATATTATATGAGAGGGCACATCTGCACTAGATATTGCAAGTGATCAGGCAGCCATCTTAGGGACATGTATTGGGGACTGGTCATTACGAGTTACCCAACTAAATAATGGCTGTACTGAAACCAATGGCGTTAGGTATCAAACACCTTGTCTTAATAAATCTGCACTGATGCCAGTACTAGATTTATTATCCACCCAGAGTGCACCTTAGAGGTGCCCCCTGAAAACGAAAATATTACTTACCTGTAGTAATAGTTTTGCAGCCTAGACTCTTCTAGATTCACAAACTTGTGCATATTCCGCCATCTAGTGGTTGGAGTCGGAAAGTGCTTTGTATATATATATATATATATATATTTTTTTTTTTTGCTTTGGGAGGTTGCGAAACCTGATTTCTCTGGTGAGGCTACAACCCCCCTTGTGTGTGTGCAAGCTCTCAGATTATTTTTTCCCCTTTGCATTGCGCTTATGTCTGCTTGTTGAATAAGTATAATATTGATTGCTTATAGGGCTGAGAGTGCAGGGACACTTGTTGATTTGTAAAAGGTGATGTATTAAAATACATCTATATAGATATATATATACCTATATATACACATATATATGTATACATACCTATATACCCAAACTGATTTAATTTAATTTTTTTTTTACTAGTTTTTGCTTGTATGCTTATTAGCTATGTAGGTAGGTAGGTGTGCCCCCTTTCCCAAAAGGGGCGTAAGTTGATATAATAGGAGATATGCAGTGTAGTTGCTCCGGGTCTAGTTATCCTTCCCCCCCAATATATTACGTACGTAATATTGAAAGGGGAGATTTATAGCTTTTGCTATTTGTTAGCCCTTAGAAGTACTTATGTACTATGTATATGTGGGCACCATGTTTTGGGTTCTCCTTGTGTTTATTTTAATTTGTTTTCTCCTTCACAGGGGAGGATGGTGGGTCGTATGTGAATCTAGAAGAGTCTAGGCTGCAAAACTATTACTACAGGTAAGTAATATTTTCGTTTTGCAGCATAGACCTCTTCTAGATTCACAAACTTGTGCATTTGATTGCGTAGCGGTATTTAGCAATTGTGGAGGAGGGAGTGAAGTGTAGTTGATTCCCCTAGGATAATTAAAAAACACAAATGGTGTAGAGTACCACTTGTTGTCTTTGGAGACAATTTTAGTTCTCCTGTTGTGTGTACATAGTAGGTATTAATATAGCTTTCCTTTGAGGAAGGTTCCTATATATGTACTCCGTTGTGTATATACTCGCATTTGCGAGTGTTTTACCTATTTTTAGATGTGACCAGAAACAGAACCCTTGGATGTGTATTGAAATAGTTATACCTTATAGGCCCATTCATCCTTGTGTAGGCTAACGCCTGATTTGTTTGTTTATTCCATGAGTGCTCTTTTAATATGGTCTTTACCAACCACTAGCTCTTGTTTGTATTCTGCCAGAATTAATATTTATTTCTTTATTTATTTGATGCAATGGGCCGGTTTTAATGCCTTATGTAGATATGGCTTAAGGGTTTTTGGGGTGCCTGGTTGCTTTATGTGATTACGCATTGTGTTATATATTTGTATTGGTAGCAACAGGCAACTGTATGGGTATGCTGTTGACCTTTTTTAAATTTGTTATTACCCTTCTTGGTAATGCCGAACATGGATGTTATTATATTATTATGCATCACGCCCATGTCCTTGGGATGCAATTGAGGTTAGAGGAAAGAAAGGCCCTTACTCTGTTTTATGCCTTGGCTGTTTGTATGCTACGGCGTTGACTGTTTTTGGGGCACTTTAGTTTGTACCTATAAACATACCTGAAACCACACCAGCTATATATTTTATACATATATATATGCTGATGTAGAGGCATACATATGTGTGTTTAATTTCCCCTTATAGAGGGTATTCCACCTATGTGGTATCCCTAAGCGGTTGATATGTAAGGCAAGATGTCGACGTGGACGTATTTTCGCCCCTGGCTTCAGTTCCGGAGTAGCGTGCTACTTGCCGAAAACCCGCTATGACGCCTTGTTAGGCATAGTAAGCGCTATATAACTGCAATCACCATACCATACCCCAGCAATGAGGGTTACGGCCCTTAATGTGTAGTGTGCATAGTGCGTTCTTTGGCTAGGTATTGGCAAATGGGCTCCTAATTCCAAGTAGGCTAATGCCTGCTTTTGTGGTATTGATCCCCCCTTGTGATGAAGCGCAAGGGAGGGATACAGTAACATTTGGGTGTGCTGTGTGCAGACTTTGTGCAGTTTTTATTATGTCGTCTGGAAGCCTGCATAGGTGCGCCTTGTTTTGTGCTTATTATGCCTTTATGGATGTTACTTGTTGTTGTAACAGAAACACTATGTGGCAAGGGGTGAGTTGTGTTTGCCCTGTTAGGGATACATTGTGGTGAGTAGGGGGCCCCATCTTGTGGGCAAGATGTGAGGTATGCGTTATCCCCTTGTCGCTATTAACTTGCTTTGTATATATATATATATATATATATATATATATATATATATATGTATATATATATATATATATATATATATAGGCATATGCAAGGTTTAAGGTGCTGATTTAGTTATGCTTTATGTTACTGTGTGTAGGTGCTGTATGTGGTGGTAGGGTGTTCACCCCCCACAGTGTTTGGCGAACTTTATGGTCGCGGCAACCGCAGTTTCCGGCCATATGTGATACCTTTTGGAAGTCGCGGTCAACTCCTATAGAAGAGCTGCCGGCTCCCTTATGGTGTCGAGAAAGGTCACGGTCAACCCCAGTTGCCGGCTTTATGCAATGGTATCAGAAGTCGCGGTTAACTCCCCTTGAAGAGTTACCGGCTCCCTTATGGTGCCAAGATCAGTCTCCGCGGTAGGAGAAGACTTCCACCTTTGGGCTCGCCACACCCATAGTGTGTGTGAGATGTGTGGTTGTGGTATGCCCACCCATTTCTTGGCGATCAGCCTCCTTAGTGAAGCTGACTCGCGTTCGCTATTGTAGCAAACATATTTTTGTGCTGCAAGTACATAATGTATTGGTGAAAGAAATGCTGTGTAGCGTGCGTAGATATGTACTTGTATTTTGGGGTTTGTAGTCTTGCTGTGTGAAACTCAATTCCTTATTAGAAATACCCCGTGTGTACAGTGTTTTCTGTGCAGCACCGTTTGTTGCAGAACTTATGTCTGCTGCAAGGCTGGGTTGTGTAGTCCAGCTGTAATGTCTTGCGTGTCTGGGTTGTTAAAGACATTGTCTGTGCTCCCTATAAAACCCAGTTCCTATTTCTTGTACACATAGGCGCCCAAGCGTTGTGTGTTATTGGTAAAGGGAGCCTACATGTATGTATGTATATATATATATATATATATATATATATATATATATATATCCATATACATGAACTGTTTACGCACCCACATATATATTCCTGTGTTTAGCGAATATGTATATATACACCATATATATATATATATATATATATATATATATATATATATATATATATATATATATATATTCACATGTACCTATGTACTTGATGGTGTGTCTCCCTCCTAAATATATGGATACATGTGTATGTATCTGTACCTCGTGAAACATATATAGCTACATATCCTATGCACACATGCATATACCCATATACTCACATCAAAACACGCACATACACATATATATATATATACACACACATATATATACATATATATATATATACACACACACATATATACATATATATATATATATATACATACACACACACACACCTACATACAAAGTAGGCGTAGACCACTTGGTCTTGGGTATGAGCCAATCGAATGTGTTTTGATCCAGTGCACCTGGTCTTGTTGGTATAA